>JADGMU010000575.1:0-57500 GCA_016920895.1 Vaccinium myrtillus | reverse complement strand
GTGATAGAGAAATAGAACTGCTGCTATATCACTCTCTATCTCATTTTTTTTCACTCGGTGGCTCTGATACCACTATTATAACTTATATATGGAGAAGGAAAGGATGCTAAACAACTTAAAGGTGATTTTATTCATTGCAACATTCACGTACTTAAATAGAGATACATGAACTGTCATAGCACTAAAGTAGGAACAAACTAACAGCTCATAGCACTAGAGTAGGAACAAACTAACAGCTATGGTAGGAAACAAGGACCTGAACCACTTAAGACTCCTATAAATCTGGTAGAACAACAACCTCCTAAAGACTAGGACAACCAAAGCTTATTCAATAAATATAAAATAAAACTAAAAATCCCAACAATTGAAATGATCATTTGACAATATATATGTGGTTAAAAAGAAAAGAATGGAATTCCAATCTAGAAGAAAACTTTTCATCTATGTAGCACATACACTTCGTCGGACGTCACCAATCGGTGTCACACACCGACACTCTCCAACACGTGCCCTATACTCAAACTCAAAGTATCCTATTTTTTCTCAACGTTTTCCATTTGGAAAGTCCGGGGACACCTTAAAAATACTCTAGACACTAGAAAAACAAGTCGTGGTTCATAAACAAAATAGTACGAACTAATAATCCTTAGGGAAGTCATATTTTTGGATGGATTATGTTTTTCGAGAGTTCATGACAAGGGATAGGCGGAATATCCGTCAGGTCCTAGATTAGTGTCTATTTTCCTTTGCTCATCTAGCTTCCTGTTATTTGTTATTCTGAGTTTTCTGATGTTGAACCTTTTGATGTACTCCGGCCTTCTCCTTTAAGTTTTATTCTATTTCCGATTTACCAAAAAAAAAAAAGAAAAAACAAAGGCACTCATATGATCAAATGCTTTTACTTGAAATACTTTTATGAATGATATAATGGTGGTTATATTTTAAAGGATATGTGGTGTTGCATATTTACAATGAGAAGCTTACTTTTTTTAGTTTTTATTCATATGGTAGTATACATATATACCTTTTAAAAAGTATTCCCTAATGCGTTGTGTCACGCCCTCAAATTTAATAAACCAAATATAGAAAATATCCACGTGGAACAAGTCAAAAGTCTTAATATTTTCCTTTGAATAGTCAAGGTCAAATAAGTACATCCTCACCATGAAGAATCAACGAGTTCTATTAACGGGCGCCCATAACCCGAATGCATAAGTATCAAGTTCAAAAGTTATTACATTAATCAAATAGTCAAAAGGATTAACAAATGGAAGTTACAAAACCATCTTTCAAAAACATTAGACAAAGATGGGAAAATAACTTCATGCATGTATGAGCTCCATGTATGCATCACTTCACAAGCATCCCATCTCATGCTTCATGCCGAGTACTTGAAAAGTGATAGGTTGAGCTCACTAGCCCAGTAGGAAAACTATTCTACTAACGCTAGGTGTATAAACATGATACATTCATGACGGATGGAGTATAATGAATGAGATAATCCATGTATGTGATTAGAAAGAACAAACGATTGAAACTCAACCACCAAGTACCCAAGTAACCCAAGGGTGTGTCCAAGTGTTCCCAAAAGTACCCAAGTATCCCAAAACAACTTCAAGTGTCCAACAAGGTCCAAGCATTTGCCAAATTTTCATAATCGTGCACTAAAAAGCAATTTTCGCCAAATACTCCAAAATCAATCCAAATATGTCATTTCCAACATTTCACAAGAAAACATTCATCAATTTAATAGGGAAGTATCCCTCTGCCGGATTTCGTGGGTTCCATGCACCCCTACGGATTTCGTGGGCTCCGTGCACCCCTGTCGGATTTCGTGGGCTCTGTGCACCCCTGGCTAGGGACACCAAATGGTGACCCTAATATTCACATTATCAAATTATATCATCTCAATACAATTTGTCTTTCAAAAACATCCATATGTCCCATTTGTTCCAAAAATTCACCGTTTTCGCCAAAATGTGTTAACCGACGCGTGTCCGATACATATGACCACAAGGTTTGTTAAATCACGTGTTAAAAGATTAGTTTTATGATTTCAAAGTAAATTCGGTGTTAAAAATGACGGTACAGGTCAAAAACACGAAGAAACGGACAATCGGGGGCCAAACGGGCATCAAGGGACAAATCGGGACAAAGCAAAATTTGGTGGAGCTGCTGGATTTTCTGCCCGGGCGGCCCCCAATCCCGCCCGGGCGGCTCGGGCAGATACTGGGCATCACAGACATTGCAAATTTTCACCCCTTTGGGGTGCAAATATGATGTTTTAGGCAAAAAATTGAAAATGTAGAGCAACTAATGAACATCAAGGGAGGGTAAAACAACAACCAATTGCATCAAACAACAATCCAAATCATAGATCACAAAATCAAATGGAAATAAACCCACTTAGGAAGAAAAACCATGATTTTGAGCAGTTGGATGAACAAGAGTGAGATATATGCTACATATCACATAGATACAACTAGAGGGAGTAGAATTTGTTCTCCTATCTCAAGATTGAAGCTTGAAATGGGTAGAATAAGCAAAGCCCTAGATTTTGAAGCTCCCAAACCGAAAATCTTGCTCTCAACGAAGAACCACGGTGAACCCAACTCCAATTGACGCGTAGAAGAAGGTTTTTAACTTGGTTCTTGAAAAGGGTGAGTGAGGGAGGTGGATTTTTAGAGAGAAGATGAAGAAAATTTGAGAGAAAGGAAGAGGAGAGAGAGGTCGGTGGGAGGGAGAGAGATGGGGTGTGATTTTTGTCCACTCAAAAGACTAAAACAAGTTAATATACTCCCACCCCTTTACACTTACACCCCTCAACTTCCAAATGTGTTTTAAAAAGGCCCAAATGCAATCCAATGCTCTCACATTGACTCATTTAGTCAAAATTCAATTCCTCACATTTACCCAATATTATTCCGGAAAAATTATGCAAAATTACGAGTCCTTACGCGTTGCGTCCTTATTTTTTTGAAATTCCCTTGTTGGAGGACCGGCATTGTCGCATTGGGATGGGAAATGAGAATAGTTGGTTTCGGATCCGACGATTGGCGCTTTTCATTTAATTACCTCTGCTCTACCTCGCACTGATCTTCGATGCAGAAACATCAAAGACCGTGGGAGGAATGAAGATGCAATTTGGATAAAAAAAATAAAGTACTTCCGTTCATAATTTATAACTTTTTCTGCACCAAATTAAAAAATTAATCAAGGTTTTTTATTTGGTGCGCATAAACTCAAAAAATTATGTGTGAAAGTAATTAACTTTTTTATCCGAGAATTGAACGCCTTTTCCTAATGGACTATTATTTTGGGATGGAGAAAGTATAAGATTTTTGTTTTTATTTATTTATTTAATAAGAATAGGTATGAAATGCTTGAAAATTTGGAGGGGCAGTCACCCACCTTCCCCATTTCATGCTTGCATATCGGTCCTTTTCCATTGCATCCTGCATGTTGCCATGTTGGTCTACAGCACGATGTTAATCTACTCAACTGATACAAGTACAGATCGTGTAGGAAAAAGGCTATAAATAATGCAGAAATATAGAAAAAGTTGCCCTAGATATGCATTCAAATGAAATGATTTCAACTCCACCGACATGAACAAATGAGGTCATGGACTAGAGATCAGGCTTCTCTTCAAAGGAACATGAACTTTTCTATATTTGCTTGCTGCTTTGTCAAGCTGCCTACGATCCTATGAACTGCGTGCATGTAGTTTTTCTTATTTGTGATTTGAGAAGCTTAAGTAAATGTGACATGTAATTTTTTCGTCCCAAATTCCTCGTCTCCTTTAGACCGTTAATCCTGTTACAAAATTATTTACATTTCGGATTTTATAATCCTAATTTTTATTTTAGTAACTTCATGTAAAACAACTAATTGAGATTTATAAAACAAGATCCATATTATATGTAAACATAATATAAATTGAAAAACTATAGATATTTTTTTTGAAAAGTCTAAAAAAGTCAAAAGGATCTAGAACTTGGGATAGAGGGAGTAATCTTGTTAATGAACGCTACTAAAATTGCCTGATCCACCCTTCTTCTTCTTCTTATTATTATTATTGGAAGGGTTATATTTTTGAGGAATTTCATCGCACATATATCTAAGTATATTTTACACACACAGAGTATATTTTGTTTGAATGATGGACACCTCCTCATCTATCGACATTTCTTAGATGCACCCTCTCAATTTTAGAAGGTGAGAAAATGGACCGTATTGTTGTCTATGAACGTAATATTGCTACCCTTCTATTAAAAGACCGTTTCATGATACTGGATATCAGGGGGAAATGTTATGGTTCGGGTGAAAACACCTTTATTGTTTATTACATATGGTCATATGGATGTACCCGGCCATCTATTTACTTTTCTCAACAGAAACAAGAAACAGAGCTTGAATTGGAAATTGCATCCGTTAATCACTACACATCCACAAAAATATTTTTATTATATGCATAGTATGTACAATTATCATTTTGCCCTTTTGAAAATTTAGTGAGTAAAGAGTTAATGGGTAAAAAGGGGAGGATAGTTTTGGAAAGTGAAGGTAAAAGTTGATGTGAAAAGTGTAAAGTGTATGTAAAAGTTAATGTGAAAAGTATAATGATGATAGTTTTTTAATAAGTTGGATTTACGAAGCAACGCATTTAAAGAGGGACGGAGGGAGTATAAATATGTACATATCAAACAAGCTCAGTTTAATTTAAGTAACATAATCATTGTACAGTTTTAACTTTTCAAGAAATACCCTTTGATTATTCAATAACGTTACAATAACTCAAAATACAAACAAAAAGACTATCTACCCAGAGTGCAGCTCATTAAATTTTGGAGGTGAATAATCTTTTTGAAACAAGAAAAATAAAAAAGTGGACAAATTATCATAGGGAAATAATTTTCACACCCTATGTTTTTTATATTACACCCTAGCGAAATTTAATGAGTAAAATTTTCACCAAAAGACAAAAAAAAATGGTGTAAAAAAAGGAGCTGTGAAATCACTATCCATTACCAAATTTGGAGGAAGAATAAGGTAGAAGGAATGACTGCATGATCATTCGACGAGTTTAATATTCCTTTCTGTTGGTAAACAAATCCCAGAACCCGGTAATTACGCGTACAGATTAAACAACAAAAACAATACAAACCCTTCGAGGCGGAATTAGGATTTACCTCTCATCCGTAGACATGAACGCTGGTTGACTTGTTTATTTTAGAACTTGACAGACCCGATTATTGTACGCAACAAACTCTGCTCGACAGTACCTCATGATCTTCTGCCATATTCCCTTATACCTTGATCACGTAGTCAAGTGTGGACTTCTACGTGGTCTCTTTGTTCTCTTCTCACAGCCTCTATTCTAATTTTCTGAATGACTATTGTGAGATCTAGAGAGCATAACGAAATATTTATAGGGCTAGAGTAGGGGCCTAAGGAGAAATAAATCTGGGTTCCTTGTGTAAATAAGAAAACATAATCCCACCCTGATTCTATTCTTATTTCACAAATTATAATTCACACCACTAAAGAATTATAATTGTACTCCCGTCTTTATCTCGATTATATTTCGAGCTCCATGTTATTAAATACTTATTAATCTCCCCACGTTAAGATTACATATATCCGTTAATTCCATTAAATTACTGACAATCTCCCACTAATCAGTATCTTCAAAATACCTTGAGACTTTCCACTTAACTCATTCGACATGTCGGATACAAATATCCACCTGCAGGGTTTGACATAATCGAAACTTATAAGTTTACTCAAGGGGTATCATCAATCCCTAACGGGACATGGATTTCATCAATAATTAATATCCATATATTTCATGCATATAATGTCGTGACCCAATTAACTCACCAAGACTATTGACCGTTCAAAAAAGATCTCACTTTATAATGAATCAAAGAATATGAACGGCTATCACAACTAAGCAATTATCAAACATCATTATCATCAGGTGACATAGCAATAAGGAATGCAGTAATTATCAAAGAACTGAAAGAGGTCATTGAAGTTAATATAACAGCGGGGGTTCAATTTCATGAAATAGAGGAGGTCACGCGAAACAGATTATTGCAGCTTGAAGTAGAGGAACTTAAAAGGGGTAATTGTTCTTCCCGTTGCTGACCAAGGTTTTGAGGTGGTCTTTAAAATGGAGTATGTTGTATCAGAAGCTGAAAGCCTTTCAGGAGGAGTAATTACTCTATGGAATTCCAAGTTTTTAAGCAGAGGAGATTCTTTTGATCAGAGGGAGTATTTCAGGTGAGAGAGTATACTGCAACAGTTTTGGAGGCATGATGAAAGGTGGGGATGAAAACCTAGCTAAAGATTTATGTAATAGAGCTTACAGAGATACAAATACCATTTCAAAGCGAGAGAAAATAGAGTGGTCGGTTATAGGTGCTTAGCTGGAATTTTGGTAGAAATTTGTCTTGGGTTTTAGAAGATTTTTTCCATGGGAAGAAGGGCATCTCCAGGTCTTGAATCAGTTTACTTAACAATTTTGTTTTGGGATTCAATGGCATGGACTCTCTCAAATGGAAATGGGATGGTATTTCTAGAGGACTCTGTGGAAGATTTCAAGTGGTGTTTCATCCGGAATCAGGAAGCTAAAGCAGATTGCAAAGATTTCTAGAGATGATTAATGCAAAGCTGGTACCTAGAAGGCCTCCACACAAGGGTAATGGATTGTGAAGCCACGCAAAAGAATCCTATGTTTCAGCATGGTTGTGGGGGCCCGAATATACATGTATTCGGTTATTAATATTTGGGCCGGATCCATTATAAGGACGTATGTAACAAATGTCATGAGACATGGGTCAGATGTGGCCGATGGGTAATATCACCGAACGTGTTATCTAGGTCCTGTTAGGGCCGTATGGTATGATGGTGCATCTCGAGATCAAGGAGTGGGCCTCTCGGGTTGTGCAGTATTCGGGTGGGCGGTAAAGGCCCGACCCATGAGCCAATCCGGATGGGTCATAAAGGCGGTTACGAGGAGCACATGCCAAGGGCCACCTGGCACTGTGGAAGAGGCTTCTAGAAGCCTCTAGATGACTTCGTGGCACCCGGCTATAGGACGTATCACGTGACCGAGGAATTGATGGGTGACGTCACATGACTTGGAGAGCAAGTACAGAGATATCTATAAATTCCAAAGGATAAACCCTAGAGGTACATACACAATTTGAGATTTACTACTCTTTGTACTCTCTCCTTCTCAATACTAACTTGATAGTTGGAGTGTCCTTGGGCAAGAGGCCCAAGTGACACTAACCAGTGGTCTCTGGTGCAGGATCCATTAAGAGAAGGAGTACGCGTGAAAGAAGGAATCCATACGGAAAATCCCCACCACAATGGTGGTTGAGATCGCTAATGATGTAGCTCATTTTCTTCCTCTTTCGTATGATCATTTTTTGCTTAAGTTGGCTCCTTGCCAATTTCCAGCTTGTATTTTGCTTTTTTTCCAGGCTTTCGGGCATATGATTGTCGGTCTCTTGGGTGTCCACCTAGTTGGGTTGCTCGTGTCCGTTGTGATGCCTTTCTCCTTAGTCCTTTTGATCTTTGTATATTTCTCAAAGATTAATAAAGTTTTTGCTTATCAAAAAAAAAAAAAAAGTCAACAACATTAAATGTATATATGTATAAATTATATCTGGATTAAGAGTATAAGTATTCTTAATAACTATAAGGTTCTAATTGTCTTAAAATGTCAGTACTAAGACAATTACCTTAAAGCGGTCTTGTTCAATACACACAAAATATACAAGCACAATGAGTCGGAACTAGAACCGTTCCTTGTAGTCAAGACAGACCTACTAAAACATTGTACTACAATTCTACTAATGTTGTGTCAAATTCCATATAAGATTGTGAACCAAAACTTATATTCCTCAAGAACCGATGATCCAATCTTCTGTGTGTAAGCCGTACTCTACACACTGGATCATTTACTATGTAGAATAAAAGACACATGCACAACATACAATTATATCATGCAAACATTGCCCATAATAGATTCTCATTAAAAAAAATGAATAAAACTGATTAATAATTAACTAATTAAATATTAATCCATTGCATAAAAGCATGACTTTTAGTATAAGTTTCTAACACTTTCGTCCCAACTTATTTGTCCGCTTTCACTATTTCAAATATCTTTAAAACGTTTCTATAGTTTTTAATTTATAATGTTTTTTATACATGTGATATGAATCTTATTTTGTAAATCTCAATTAGTTCTATTAGATGAATTTCAAAATTACATAGAACATTGTAAATTTTTAAGATATAAACAATTTGTCAGTGACACGAAGGCCAATATTAGACAAGCAAATAGATCGAAACGGAGGCAGTAGGATCAATGAGGAATTTTGCTACATAAAAGCAATCATTAAGATCATGAAAAAGCCCCAAACAAAAAAACATTTGTTAATCATGACTGCAAGGTTGACTACAGAGTATAGATGGATTCGAGTAAAATAAGGTGTTGATATGAGTTAACCAATAAGCATTCAGTAGCATGCATACGTCGGGAAACAAATGAAGAATTTCTTAGGCTTCATTTCATTACAATAGAAATTCAAATGTATTTCAGGTGATATCTATAAGATCCACATGCAGCTAGCTACGGCGGTGCTCACGGGCCGGTCTCGGTCCCGTAAAAAAATTAGTATTATGTGCGCTACATTTTTATTGTTTTCTCACATACTTCTTGTATGTGCGTTGCAAGATCTCGGAAAATTCGACAAGATTATAGGGAGTCTCTTAACATGACGGAAGTAACTATGCATAGAATATTCTAGAATGTTGAAGCCGTTCGCGCCTACTTATTTTTAACGGTGGAATGTCTCATTTAGGTAGTGTGGTAAGAAAGTATCCAAGTGATCATGGAAGAACACTTGGGTAGGAGAGAACCAAAGTGGGGTGATCCCCCATTGAGGGTTCACGTGCAAGGGGAAAGAGAAGTGTATGGCTGTGTTTGGTTCTTTAGTTTACTTATTTGCAATAGAAAATAATTGTGTGTGAGCGTGCCAGAAAGAGCTTTTAATCTCCTCTCTCAGATTAATTTTGGCAAACTAAATTCAATCAGGCAACTGTGTTTTAATGGTTCATTTACCTCAATTAAGAAGATTTTTCTTTCAAAGTGAAGAAATACAATCCAATATACTTAGGAAATTAAAGAACAACAAAGAAACAAAATACTTTGATTGATAAATCAAAGATAGACTTACTTCGAAATTGTCTTCAACTTCAAACAAAAGGTAACAAGAACTTCGAACAACTGATTGTTACAGGAACAATCGAGATATATTTCCTTAACTACTTCCTAATCTACTTCGAACTAAGTCGAAATCCTAATTCTACTTGCCAATGAACAAACCAAGCATCATTCTTTGATAGCTGTTTGTTGAAGATTTGTCCGGGGGCTTTTCATTCTTCAATTTCTTCTATTTATAGGAACTGCTTGTGATTTGAACTTCCCGCTCAAAGAATTTGCACTTGGCTTGCTTCAACCTTCATCTTTCCACTTCAAATTGGCAGTTTCTTCCCTCCAACAGATCTGATCTTGAATTTCTTTAATCTTCCTTCAGAAGCTTTAATTTGAATCTGCACGGTTACTTAGACAACTCAAATGGTTAAGTGTAAATGAAATAACTACCTTGCACGATGTACTCCACGTGTCTTAACTGTTAACTACCTCGTTTCATATGTTTACACATGGAATTCATGCACTTAGCAGTTGAAATCATGGTTTCGAAGTCAACCTCTTATATTAGCTTTGACTTGTAATTGCCAATAACTGCTTTTCAAACTAATAACTAATACGACATCGTATTAATCCATCTATAGTCTATTAATCCAGTGCTTCTTAATTAACATTAAGCTACCAACGTTTGGCATTTCTTATTAATTACGTGTCAATTAATTATTGAATTTGTTAATTTTAGATATAAACAGGCTGTGGAGGCCCAACTTTACTAGAATCATTCTATATATAGTATAAAATGTACATTAACTATTATATATTGGCTATGTAGTGGAAAATAATTATTCCTTTTATGTGTATATGTATGTTTTTTCCAATTATAAACATAAAATGACTACATTTTTCTTGTATAGAACATATATTATTCCTTACATTTCATGCTTGAGTTTCAAAATATACATAAGCAAAACTTAAAAACTCAACAACCATGTGAATATGAATTCTAGATTTTAAGTTTTGGCATCACTTCTACACAAATTTTAGCTCCATCCATGTTCATGTGTAATGGATGTGTGCATAGTGTGATTGTGTTTTATGAGTAGTAACGTTTAAAGTCATTTAAAGAGTCATGAGTTTTGTACATACAATTATCTATGATTAGTTGGAAGTTTACTAATTTGTTGTATTCCGTTGTGTGGGTACGTATGTACGTACTCGACAGTTCAGCTATCGGATTGGCCTAGAACATTTTAATGCGGCACAAAATGACACAAAGTACATTAGGCACGAAGTAAATAAGCTAATACCACACAGCGTGACCCATTCCACACTTTTAGAGACGTGTTGTTATGGCGGTGTTGGTTGCCCCTAATGTCGCAGTAATTTTTCTGCACCTACTCCCACGTTGTCATTTAAGAGCTATATTCATAAGGGCAGTGGATATCTGGATTCGGGACATGCAATTTCTTAATATTTGTAACCAGTAATTAGACGGTTGCCCAAACTCATCAAATCAGTTCATTTAGTATGCGGATTTTTATGTGTCACGGCGGATTACATGCATTATTGAAAGGCCCATATATAGTAAGCCTCTTACATGTTCACACATGGTGTTAGCGTAAGGCGTAAACTCATGTGAGAGATGAAACAATAAAAAAGTACATTGTTTACCTTTCCAAACATTAAATCTTCGTGGTTACATGTGTGAATTTAACTTTGCCGAATTAAACGTACTATAACCGAGTCCAATTAAGTAATGAAAGTGGTGTCATACAGTGCACCACATCACATGGTCCCCTGCATTATATAATTTTTCAATGGGACAATCCTCTCCCTGGCCCCGTCCTAATTTTCACTCCATGTTTTCGCTCACAATCTTCCCTCTTGCATATTTTGTTGTTTAAAATGTTTTTCAAAAACTACTTTCACAGTTGAACACCCTTTTGCACATTCAGAGGGGTTTGATAGGGTCCAGGAAAAATGTACAAGAAACAGTACAGGTTGAAAACGAAATCAACGGTTGTGATCACAACCGTTGATTTCGTTTTCAACATGTTCTGTTCCAACTTTCATGTACAGTTTTTCCTATATTCAAACATTTCCCACATGCAAATTATGTGTTGTGGTACCGTTTCCCTACCCCGTTTGGCCTAACTTTCGTCAATTTTGTGCGTGTTTTTTTTTGGATAGTTTTCGCTTAATTGTTAATAGGTTTGGGTCAAATTTTTACATCCCAGTGTTTGTCTCCGTCAGAGAAAATAGAAAGTAAAAAAATATAAACTAAAGTTACAGAAAAACAATTGTTGTGGCCGGAATCTTGACTACACAACGAAAAAGGGGGTCCAGCCTCCGAAAAAGAATCGGGGGAAATGGGTCGAGTGATCAAAGTTGTTTCAAATGCAACCTAGTATAGAAAAACGAGTTTTGCAGTTAGAATGATTTTAGAAAATAACTATGACTCGCCACCTGACATAGAGTTTAGGTGTGCCGGGTTACCCCTGAACTATCCGAAGATAGTCCAGTGTTATGAAAAAAGATTCTGTGGGTACAAATGTCAGGCTTTTAAAAGTTTCTCTCAGTTTTGTGAACTACAAGGTCAGGCAAAAAAAAAAAAAGGGTTCAGTAATTCACTGTTACGGGTGGGGAAGATATTTAGCACATCACCCTGTGGGGGTGCTTCTCGCCGGAGTGAGCTCTTTAGACCTTCTGAGGCGGTATGAGAAATGGTGGAATGATTGGACCACATCTGAACCCTAGCTGCCCCACTGGAGAGGATGACCTTCACACGTAGACAACCACGTTAGTGCCTAGCCCCGGACGGTGGTGGTCCGAGAAGGCACTCTGATGGCTAAGTCAGTCACCGGAGGGGAGAAATACATCAAAAATCTAGAGAGAGAAGTGGAGTTAAGAGGGTAGTAAATGAGGAAAGAGGAGTGCCCATTGTGGCAGTTGTAGCTGGGTATTTATAGGCGAAGGGGGTGTGCGTCCTACGCGCTCGGTGCCCCTCACGCGCTTGTCATTCGTGCTTGGAATGACAGGTGATGTGACTTCCATCTCTGCTGCGGACGCCGCGTTTCGGCTGACATCACGACATGTGGGTCTGAGAGGTCACTTCACCTCGAGACATTCTCCATCACCCACGTGACTCTGCAGGCGGGGATGGCAGGGTAAGGTGACTGCCGCATTTAATGCTCCATCGTAGAATGTGTAGCGTGCCTGATACGCCACCACCAAATCAAGTACACCCGAGCCCCTGCGTGGCCGAAGACAACCGACTTGGCACGCGAGCAGCCCAGCCCCTCGGGGGCTCAGCACCGCGATCGGCAGAGCCCCCGAGAGCCAAGCAGAGAGTGCCGTGTCCTCGGCACCTCCCGGACTCGGCGAACATCACACAAACCCATATTCGTCCAAATTTGGACACCCGCGCCGAATGCCGAGGGAACCGTATGTTCGGCGGGGGCGAGATACATCGATCTGCGTTCAGTTTTGCAGATTCTGAGATGTTGCCCATTTTGCCCTTTTATTATTTAGGGTGGGGTCTCTGCTGATCCTTACGAACCCGGCCGCTACAATAGCCCCATCAACTTCTACACGCCGAGGGACGACGAGTGTGGGGGTTGATTCAACCGAAGCCCGGCGTTTGTATCGCAGGTGATCGGAGGACCGTGCTCGGAGAGTTAATGCCGCGGTTGGGACACCGATGCTCCGAGTCCTTCTTACCCGAGCGCTTGAGGGTGGTTTAGGGCTCGGAACGTCACATCAAACAGCGATGTGAAAGGACATCTGACGCATCGGTTTAGGAATTTATGATGCATGATGACGTTGATGCCACGCATTGTTGCGCGATTGGTTCGAGCGCCGTCATTTGCATTCACGCCCAAATGGTTTAAACAGGATGGACAGGTGGCACACGATGAGGGGGTGACCCCTCGCGTCTCGAACCGGTGCCATTATGACACCTATTCAATAGGCGCCTAACCCTACCCTCCCCCTATAAATATAAGGGAGGGAGGAGAGAGAAGTCACCGTCATTCTCTCTCTCTAGCTCTAGAGCCTCACGCCGCCGTCTTCCACCGTCGTGACCCACAAAAACCTCCTCAGAAATCCATTTTCCGGCGAAGATCTTCACCAAAAATTCAAGTATTTCGATTTCCCATCAGTTTCTTTACGTTCTTCTGAAGTTTTTGTGCGTTTTTTTTCTGCATTTTGGGTGGGTTTTTTAGTGTTTTGCTTTTTTTGTTTTGTTTTCGTACCCTGTTTCATTTGAGTTTTCCGGCGGTTTGTGCGGCGGAGCACGGCCGCTCGATTCTGGGCTTCAAGAGCACTCAAAGTGTTCTTCCGAGCGCCTAACCAGTAGGTGAACAGCTTCTCGCCGAGAGCTAGTGAGTGACCCGAGCGTGTATTTCTCTTTAGGTTTAGCCGAGGGCTCATGGACGAATTGAGCTCTCTGGCTAGTTGACACCTTGTGGGGAGCTCGACCGGGGCCGAGGCTCAACACTTTGCATTTTCTTGGAATCAAACCTGTGCATATCGCTAACGGTTGTTTCACCCGTGCACTGTAGGTCTTCATTTGGATGAGCTCGGATTCTGCAGACTCATCCCCCGACGACATCCTCGCCAAGAGCCGGTACAGAGAGTTTATCGAAGACGTCCTCCTCCGAGAGCAGATCAGAAGCCTCGGGAGAGGTTATAGGAGCCAAGCCCCGCTAAACATCCCACCCTTCCTGGCGGTACCTGAAGTAGTACTCCCGATCCAGGCCATCACCCACGAACGTTGGATGGAGATGGAGGAGCAAACCAGATGGGCCGAGAGCGTTGCCGAGGCCTCAATCTCCGGGCAGGGGCAAGTCCCAGACCCAACCGCCGAGGGCAGAATACCCGTCGAGGCCCTAGAAGCACATCCCAACGCATCTTCTCCTACTATCAATTAGTCCGAACTCCCCAATCTGTCTGAGGGGTGGTCTTCGGATTCGGACATTTTAGAGATCAACAGGGCCACAGCCGGGTTTGAGGAGCCCGAGCCTGTCCAGGTCCTCGAAGTGGACGCGCTGCTGGCCCAAAGGATGGACACCGAGGGGACGGAGCTTCTCTGCCGAGACCGAGGCAGGAACCTTCAAGGCTGCGGCAGAAACCGAAGGCCGATGAGGTCTACACAGACAGGGGCGTGGAATACGGTCGCACCTGGGAGTCGATCCCGCCGAGGAACCTGAAGCACGGCGTCTGTAAGTACGTCAAGGACTACTTCGACGGGACTGCCAAAAAGCTAGCCCTGATCCGCAGGGACTATCGCATCCCAGAGGATGTGGACATCTCCCGGCCCACCGACAACAGGATCCATTACCGAAGTGGGGAGGTTACGGTGCCGCTGATGGCCATTTGCGAGGGTGGGCTAACTTTCCGGGTGCCCAGACTCGTTCGGCAGTTCCTGGACCTGTATCAGCTCGCTCCCCACCAGCTCACCACCAACGCCTATCGAGTCATCTGCTCGGTGGTGAGGCTGGCGGAGCATCACGACATACCCTTCCGCCTCAATGACCTCATGGCCATCTACGTCGTTCAGCGGAACCTCGCCTACGGGAGGTATTACTTCATGAGGTGGCCCGAGTACCGCCCTCTCATCGAGAATCTCTATGACTCGGAAAGGCACGCGTGCGAGCTTGTCATCGTACGGGAGAATTACGAGAAAGTTCCGGGGGACGAGTCCACGTGGTCCATCCTTTGGCGCCGAAGGCACACACTTGCGCATTTTCTTTCATGCATATTCCTTTTTATGTATATACTGTTGCATCTGCCGAATGCTGATGTTACTTTTTGTTTTTGCAGAGTGCAGTGAGGTGACAAAGCACCTCGCCAAGGACGCCGACGACGACGTCATCGACAGCATCTTCCGGATCCCAAACTGCACGGCCCCCAGGATCCTCGGGTACGTCTTACAGGGGTTTTCTGAAGAAGGGGAAAGAGCCCTTGCCGAGAACGGGTCCCCGCCGTGTGCGACACTTCGACCCCGACATCAGCCGCGCCGATCTCGCGGGCCGCGAACGTGTGCCGATGACCTCCAGCCGTCTCCCTCAGTCGTTCATTGCAGGAAGCGGTTCCGAGGGCTCAATGGTTCGTGCCTCGGCGCTAAAGGCGGCTCAGAGGAGGGACAGGGCTGAGAGGAAGAGAAAAGAAGTCGAGAAAGCGGCGCCTGGCCAGCCCGGACACTTTGCTGAGGCTGAAGGTCTTCAGAAGAAGGCTCGGACTGCCGAGGCTTCTACCGTGGCTAAGGTGGTCCCTCCGAAGGCCCCGATGCTTCCAACACCTCCTCCACAAACCGCCCTTGCCGATGTCCCGCCGAGGGAGGCTGCCCCGAAGGACAAACAGGCCGCCTCCCCGACACCCGAAGTTACGCTCTCCCTTGCCGACAAGGACGAGCCGTGGGTCCCGGTCATTCAGACTTTGCACGGCGAACCGGTAAAAAAGAACGCCAGCGTTTAGGAGAACCGGAGGACGACGATGACCCTGCTGAAGGCCCTCGCCCTGCTGAGGGATATGAAGACCATATCGAAGAATACGGAGGACAACTACACCAAGCTCTGC
This sequence comes from Vaccinium myrtillus, assembly GCA_016920895.1. Taxonomy (NCBI): domain Eukaryota; kingdom Viridiplantae; phylum Streptophyta; class Magnoliopsida; order Ericales; family Ericaceae; genus Vaccinium; species Vaccinium myrtillus. The sequence goes on along the minus strand of JADGMU010000575.1, from coordinate 41,686 downwards.
ACCCACATTGTGAGGGTAAGATTCCGACTTCACATCCCACATTTTACGAAGTCTTCGCCTTCGGATTACTGCTTATGTAGTATGAATTTTTGCAGGCTGGTTAGTCGGCTCTGGCTCTTGGCAACAAGGTGTACAACCTTGGCGTCGAAAAAACTGAGGTCGAGAAGAAGCTCGAGGCCAAGAAGAAGGCTCGGGCAGAGCTGAAAAAGAGTGTCGAGGCCCTTGCTGCCGACGTCCAGGAGCTTGAGAAGAAGCTGGCGGATGCTCGCCGTCTCCAGAAGGAAGCCGAGGAGAGAGCCATGACAGCCGAGAGCAAAGTCACGGCTGCTGAGGAGAGGGCCAGACAAGCCGAGAGGGATCTCCAGTACGCCAAGACCGAGCACGACGAAATGATGGTTGCTGCTGATACCAACAACTACCAGAGGGGGACGGACGAGACCCTGAGGAAATTTGCCAAGGAGGCCAACGATAACGAGGAGAAAGCCTTCCAAAAGGGCTACCTCCTCGGTCGTTCTGATTGCTGGCCCGAGGCATTTGCTGCGGCCTACGATTTCATCTTCGTCCCCTCCGACTCTGCGCTCCGGACCTCCCTACTCCGCTTTTCGAGGCTGTGGTCCCAAAGATGCCCTCTGACGACGTCGAAGAGGAGGCTCTTGAAGGCGGCGGTGCCGAGAACGCGGGTGCCACTGATCCCCCAATTGACAATCCAATCGGAGACCCGACTGCCGAGCCCAATATCATGGAGGCCTAGTCCTCTTGTAAAGTTGTAATCCCCCCCCCCCCCCTTTTTCTTTTTTTTTTTTGACCGGACTGGCGCCGAACAATTAGGTGTAGGCCAGATCTGAATGCTTGTAATTAAAACAAGTTGTCCTCGGGGCCGGCACCGAACGATGCACTATCGTCGAGCCCCCTTGTTTTCTTGCTATGAATGAATGAATGCCTTTTTTTCCTTTTATTTCTGATTCAAGATTTTGAATATTTGCATCTGAAATTTTCACAAGTAATGACTCTCGTGGGTGATAAATCATAACCGCTGAGAGTGGTAAAAAATGATAGCCCCCGCTTCGGCGAGGAGCCAAGGGATGTAAGGTATCATGCTGGCACCCTGGCGAAGCATAAGAGTTGAAAATTTTTCTTGGCTTAGCTTGGAAATTAAGGAAGAATAGCCCCGAATTTCGAAGCTGAACCGAAGTAAAGTAGGTGTGAGCGATTAATCGATACAATAGCCCCCAGCTAGTTCGATAGGTAGGTCCCGAGACCAAGGGCATTTCCCCGAATGCGAACATATTTCCGCGTTGAGACGTTCCACCGAACGCTATTAATTGTTTCTCCGGGGTGGAGATTATTGTTCAACCGAACATAAATGATTGCTCATTCGAGCAGGGTCGGGCTTTCCGTCGTATGCTCATCGTTGTTCCACTGAACAAAAGTAGCCGTTCCGCCGAACGCTAGTAAATGATCTGCCGAACATGATCGGTCGTTCAACCGAACGGTAATAATTCGTAAAGGACTTTGAGCCGAGAACAAAGACTCGTAAAAAATGAGAACCAAAAAATGACAGCGGCTGAAGAAAGGATCTTATCATTAACTTCTTAACCCCCAGGCATTACATAAAGCTGCCGAAGAAAGGATCTTATCGGTACCTCGCCGAGGGGTGGTTCGGTAGCCCAGAGGACTTTGGGTAGTTCCTCCACCCATTTCCCTCGCTTGTTGGTCAGCTGGTGCCACGGTCCTCGGCACCTCCCGGACTCGGCGAACATCACACAAACCCATATTCGTCCAAACCTGGACACCCGCGCCTAACGCCGAGGAATCGTATGTTCGGCGGGGGCGAGATACATCGATCTGCATTCAGTTTTGCAGATTCTAAGATGTTGCCCCTTTTGCCCTTTTATTATGCAGGGTGGGGTCTCTGCTGATCCTTACGAACCCGGCCGCTACACACCCCACACCTACTTTTTCGGTACTTGCCCCTCCTTAAAAATAAAAGTGATTAAAGCTTTCCATATTGATGAGAAAAACAAAATATCATTAGAAGGACTTGAGCACTACTGGCTTTATTACAGAGACTTTCCTTAAAAAAAAAAAAAAAAAACGACGGAGCTCGATCTCAATTCTCCCTACGTATCTCCGAGATGGGATCGAGAATCAGGTCAAACTTAGTTCAGACTAGACTCATTTGAAAAGAGGACTCTTTGAGGGAGTGTTTGTTTTACGAAATTTTATAGAAGTTGGTTTCAGGAGAAAGTCGACCCAGGGTGATGAACGGCTGCTGGGTACTTTAAAAATTCCTATGAGGTGTAAAAAATATGCCGACAAATATTATAGAAGAGTTTCGGGAAAAGTTGGAAAAATCTACCCGGGTCAAAAAATGGTTGTTCGGAGGCTCCGGGATGCTTCCGGAACCGTGTTGAGACTAAGAACATGTTTGGGAGGGTGCTAGGACCCCGCTAGAGAAAGTTGGGAAAAATCTGCCCAGGCCCGAAATGGCTGCTAGGAGGCTTCGAGACTTTTCCAAAATAGTTTCGATGATAAAAACAGGTTTAGACGGTTACCAGCATTGTTTGGGAAATTGTGTTTAAATAAGATGCATCATGTAATATGAATACATTGCGAGATTAAGTTGAAATTCATTGCTCTGGTCCAGCGCTGGACCCATGTAGCATAAAAAGGTTCTTGGAAGCGTTTTAAAGTCCAGAATATACTGTTGGAGATATGCCTTGAATTCAAGACGGTCGAAGAAAGGTGCAAAATTTGGTGCGAAAAGTCATTTTCTGGACCTATGGTCCGGACCAAGGAAAGCCCCGTCCGGACTAGTGGATTTTGGGACGTTTTTGGACATTCTGCCTCGGTAGTCCGGACCACTGAAATCCCCGTCCGGACTACCGTCGGTAGTCCGGACCACCGTCATGCGAATGTGTGCGGCTGCGCGTTTTAAAGAGGTTTTGATCTAATTTTTTGTACTTTCTTATAAATAGGAGCCTTGTGGTCTCCTAGGGTTTGGTCTTGAGTTGGGATTTGAGATATCTAGGGTTTGTGTGTGTCTCTTTCGAGTGTGTGAGACGTTTGATGCTCTGTAGGTCGCGCCTCAGAGATTTGTCCCTAGATATTGTGTGGATGCTTCAAGTGAGAGTTACGGGTATAGCCGGCTCTGTGTATTTCTCCCCATTTTTACTGAATCCTCTTGCTCTTTCCCCGTGGACGTACCTCTAGAGCTCTGTGCTTGGGGGGGAACCACGTAAATCCTTGTCTCTTGTTTTCTTGTTGGTTGTGTTTATATTCTCTACTTCGGGTTTCGGCACAACAAATTGGTATCAGAGCTCCGGGTTCAAACCGAGGCTGGTGTTTTGCGCTGCGTTTGTGTATTTGGGGTCGTTTTCAATGGCGACTCGCTTTGAAGTTGAGAAGTTTGATGGGCAAAGCGCTTCTTTCAGTTTGTGGCGTATCAAGATGAAGGCTTTGTTGGTGCAACAAGGAACAAGCAAGGCTTTGTTGAGGGTGTCGAAGAAACCTGCTGATATGCTGGATAGTGTGTTTGAGGATCTTGATGCGAAGGCACTCAGTTCAATACAATTGTGTCTAGCCGATGATGTGCTTGAAGCCGGTATTTGGTTGAAGTTGGAGAGCATCTATATGACGAAGTCGCTAACCAACCGGTTGTACTTGAAGCAGCGCTTTTATACTTTTCGTATGAAGGAAGGTACGCCCATTAAAGACCATTTAGATGAGTTGAACCGAATTATTATGGATTTAAAAAATATTGAGGTTGTGATTGATGATGAAGATCAGGCCCTTATTGTATCCTCAAATTGATGGTCCCTCTGGGATAAATGACCCATCCCTGGGGGTGGTCCACGGGTTGGCGGACTTGTCCCCTTAGGCATGTTGGGCTGGTACTGGTACTGGTACTAGGTCACTTGGCCTTGCTGAGGCCAAGGGTAGTGGGATTGTTGTGGTTGCTGTGGCGGAGGCAATGCAGGGGGTTGCATTTGACCTCCACCCCTGCACAACATTAACGTCTTCCTGATTTGATTGTTGTGCCCTTTTGGCGGCAATGAAGCCCGGGAAAGCAGTCACCGTGTGGCCTCTACATTCACAGCAAGCACACACCTCTTCAACTCGCACCTCGTTCACTGAACGGGTGCCCTTCATCTTAAGCTCCTCTAACTCTCTTACCATTTTCTCAACTTGGGCCTGGAGTTGTTGCTCACGAATTGTAACCGGAACCACACTGGGCCCCGAATTGCGGTAATAATCAGACGGCTCCCAACCTCGGTACTTATCTGCTAGGTCTTCTAAGAAATCCCACGCTTCATCAGTAGGTTTGGAGAGGAAATCATCTCCTTTGCATAAGAATTCTATCTGCTGAGCCGTCTCGACATTTAAACCTAAATGAAAGAAACTGACCAACTGGATTCGCTCAAAGCCATGATGTGGGAGCTTAAAGAGTAACTCTTTAAAGCGCTCCCAACACTTCAGAAGCGACTCTCTCCTATCCTGCCTGAAACCCTGAATTTGGCGGGTTAAACTCTTAATTTTACTCTCCAAGAAGTACTTTCTATAAAACGCATCACGCACCTCGTCCCAAGTCTTGAATGACTGGGGCTTCAGCATTCTAAACCACTTAAGTGCCCCATCTTGGAGCGACGACTCAAATAACTTCAAACACGCGTTCTCATATTGAGACTTCGACACCAAGTTGCGCACTAAATTCTCGAACGAGTGAATGTGCTCGTACGGATCATCGCACTCTCTCCCATAGAAAGTGGGGAGATCTCTCAGAGTCCCAGGTTTAGAGGTGAAGGCATTTCTTGCCTCTGCGGTCTCAGTAGGGAATACAATCAGTCCAAGAGGAGTGGTCCTCTCGGGGTGCAAATAATCCCGCATGGTTTTCTGCTGATTACCGCCCTGCAGTGCCATATCTGCTGACTCAAACAGAGGATTGGGAAATTTTACGAACAGACCGTCTATGGGAATGGGTTCAGGTTGACCTACGGAAGACTCGGACTGAGTAGATGGCGACTCAAACTGGAATTCTACTAACGACTCTCTATCTATCCTAACTAGACGCTTCGACGGATCTCGGTAATAGAGCGGGTCCGCTTTTGGTGAACCCTTCCTATCGTTACCTATTTTGACTCATTTCTACAAATAAAAACTAAAGATTTTCCGATTTTTTATTTTTTTATTTTTTGAACTAAGATAGATAAAATTAAAACTAAAATTCAAAAGACACTAACGACCCGAATTCTTAACACCTCTCCCCGTCCCCGGCAACGGCGCCAAAAATGCTTGACCAAATCCTAGACCTAAATTAATGGGTTGCCCCAAGCGTAGGGCTGAGACCGGTGTAGCACAATACCCGGTAAGACCGGAATCGAATCCACAGGGACGGTGGAGAGTGCTTAACTAAAAACTCGGGTTGTAAGATTTAACACGGCTCTCAGGTAGCCACCCCTTGTAATTAGATGGGAGAATTAACTAAACTAAAGAAAATTTGGTTTTGCTTAAAATTATTTAAAAGAAAGTACGGTCGTAGGGTTCATAACACCAGTGACCACGTCCGGACATTTCTGCTCCATTCATTGTTCCAAAGAAAACATTGGATTTTAGAGAGAAAAAGATACTCCGAAAGATGCGAATCCTCGCGGTCGCCAGTACCCAGGGTACAGCGAAGAACGAGTTTTGGTCCCACGTTCCCCGCGTTACATGGGCTCCGACAAAGCCCGGATTCGTCCAACGAATGTTCTTTAGTAACCTAAAATTGCTTTTTCATTTATGATGTAAAAAATGGGAGCGAAAACATACCCGCCCTGGCCACGGTGTGTTAATCACCCTGCGACCATACCTATGCGACTACTCACTCATATTAACTTGAACAAATAACAAGATTCTGAAATAACACATGCTTTTTATACTTGAATATGGATTAGAACAAAAGATTCGAGAACAAATCACGGACAAACTCCCGTAAACTGAGATTAACGTAAACAAAACAGAAAGTTACCGGAACAATACTTGAATCCTCGAACAAAACTTCAAAAACTCCAATCAAAAGATCTCCGGAAAGTAGAATCTCCCAGAGAAATAAACGGCTGCTAATTAGAAAAAGGAAACAAAGTTCGGAACCCTAATTCGTCCCAAAAACAAAGTATTTATCCTTTCCCGAAGTCAAACACGTGGCAAGACCGCCGGCTGATTTTAAGCCTATCGGTATCGATACAGGTAAAGCCCTGTATCGATACCCATAGATTATGTTCGCTTGCTGACGCCTAGGTATCGATACAGGGGTTTACCTGTATCGATACCGACACCTTCAAATTGACTTTCAGCTTGCTCGCTCGTCCTTACTTGGGTCCCACCGGTTCCCAACATGCCCGATGTCCTGTGTCCACTTTATGTGCTCTTCCGGCCTGTTTCCTACAAATCAAACATAACACTACCAAACAAAAAATAACACCGCATCAAGTGGAAAAATGGAATAAATCGCGCCTCTAATGCACTAATTCACCCTACTTAGGCGCTTATATCTGTGACATTGCGCGCCTATCAAGAAGGGTGTTGCTGGTTATGTCGAAGATGATCCGGAAGGGTTTGAGGCTGCCATTGCTTTGGCAGTAAGCGATATCGATGTCTGTTGTGAAAACATGTGGATTCTTGACTCTGGATGCTCCTACCACATGTGTCCGCATAGGGATTGGTTTGATACATATGAGGCGGTTCACGGTGATACAGTTCTTATGGGGAATAACATGCCTTGTAGAATTGTTGGAGTTGGAACAGTCAAGGTCAAGATGTACGATGGGATTGTGAGGACACTCATTGGTGTTCGGCATGTACCATATTTGAGAGGAACCTTGTCTCTTTGGGCGCTCTCGACTCCGTGGGTTGGAAGTACACTGCTGAAGGTGGAGTCTTGAGTGCGTCGTTGGGTGCTCAAGTTTTTGTGAAGGGTCAGAAATTGGGTAACCTCTATGTGCTTGATGGTAGTACGATTGTGGGTGCTCCATCGTTGGGGTCTTCATCTGTTGAGAGGAATTCAGGTTCAACTATTGGGAGTATGCATGAGGGCATACAAGACTCTGCAGTAGAGTCGGTTAACTCCGGGTGGAGTTTGAGCACATCTTCTTTGGCATCAGTAATGGATGCATGTGGTCGACATTTGGTGGAGGATGGTTGCTCGTTGGTGATTGAATCCGTGAGGGGAGTTGCAGTGTTAAGCTGAAGGTGGAGCTTGTGGAGGCACGTGTGGCTGGGTTTACTCAGTAGTGGAAACAAGGTCAAGCAGAGGTGCTTGCACCTTGTTTGTTGGTGCCATTGATGTGAGCCCCGAGAGGGGCTGCCCCGAGAGGGGCGTTGTGGGGAAGAGCGAGTGTTGAGAGGATTGCACTATGTTGTTGGCTTGGAAAGGAATTCAAGTCAAGGTGGAGATTGTTGGAGATATACCTTGAATTCAAGACGGTCGAAGAAAGGTGCAAAATTTGGTGCGAAAAGTCATTTTCTGGACCTATGGTCCGGACCAAGGAAAGCCCCGTCTGGACCAGTGGATTTTGGGACGTTTTTGGACATTCTGCATCGGTAGTCCGGACCACCGAAATCCCCGTCCGGACTACCGTCGGTAGTTCGAACCACCGAAACCCCATCCGGACCACCGTCACGCGAATGTGTGCGGCTGCGCGTTTAAAAGAGGTTTTGACCTAATTTTTTGTACTTTCTTATAAATAGGAGCCTTGTGGTCTCCTAGGGTTTGGTCTTGAGTTGGGATTTGAGATATCTAGGGTTTGTGTGTGTCTCTTTCGAGTGTGTGAGACGTTTGATGCTCTGTAGGTCGCGCCTCAGAAATTTGTCCCTAGATATTGTGTGGATGCTTCAAGTGAGAGTTACGGGTATAGCCGGCTCTGTGTATTTCTCCCCATTTTTAATGAATCCTCTTGCTCTTTCCCCGTGGACGTACCTCTAGAGCTTTGTGCTTGGGGGGAACCACGTAAATCCTTGTCTCTTGTTTTCTTGTTGGTTGTGTTTATATTCTCTACTTCGGGTTTCGGCACAACATATATATACTCGTTGACTTCAAAATAAACTTTTTTGTGAAAGACTAAAATATTGGAAAATCGTTCATGCAATGAGATCTGAGCGTGGGGAACCGAGCCCATTAGCGCAAAGTCGTATAGTCCTGCCCATATAATTTCAAGTTTTATTATCTATTTCAAAAAGAGGTGATTCATCGTAATTTTTTTAGTATAGCAGGTTCAATGCGAGACCATTTAGTCAACTTCGCTCAAAACCTGTACTCACCGATTGAATAGATTTATCACATTTTTTAAGTTTATTCTGTTCGATTTGGGTGTAGGAAAAAAAAAGACAAAGCCGTAGAGTCCCGCCGGGGTATGAACAATTTTACAATGTCTCGCAGTCTTCAACGGACTTTACAAAGTCTTCATAGACTGAATTAAAATACTGATTAGCTCATTCGCATTTGGGCTCGTCCAGGCATACTCAGGCGCAGACCGGGTGTAGAGACCCTAATGGAGTTTGACCACAAAAAGGTGTCACTACAGAAGGATGGCCATTCGGCAAACTGCTTTGACCTCGATAATCTACAGTCCCCATTGCGCAGCACTAACAACTGTTAAGAGTCGCCATTTGGTTTTAGGAAACCAAGAAAACACAGAGAGATTCTAGATTCGGGAACCAAGGGTATGGTGAGGGAAAGGTGTTAGGCACCCCTCTCTGTCTAGCCACAAAGGCTAGCCTGTACTCACTCAACATAAAGCAAGTAAACTATTTGAAAAGATATCACACATAAATTAATTATCTTTCTCATTTCGAATTGAATTAAACTAGTTTACTTTCTATCCCAATTGGTTTGGATCCAATAAAATTTGTACATTTAAATATAAGACAATTTTACCCTCAGTGAGTCAAAAAATGAATGATTTTGGTAAAACAATCGTATCTTTCTCATTTCGAATTGAATTGAAATAAAATGTATATTGATAAATGGGGTTTTAAAAGTACTAAAAGTTGATGAGACCAAACCATAAAAATAAGAATGTTTGGTCTATCAAAATTGAGTCGAAAGCAAACTAATTAAAAGATAATTGGAGCCAGCTAAGGCTAAAACACGTTCGAAGTGTCACGCGGCACTTCCCTCCCTAATTCTAAGGCATTCTTCATTCGCTAAGAGTTCGACATAGTCCCAAAGCATCTTTCGGTCAATTTAGGGTGTCTATAGATATCGGTAAAAAATGTCCTTCTTTGACCGATCTTTTTTTTTTTTGGGCAAATTAGCGTGAATAAAAAGGAGGCAAAAGAATATACAGCCTACAAGGGGCATACCCCATGAGGACAAAAAGAAAGAAAGAAAAGAAAAGAAAGAAAAGAAAGAAAAGAAAAATTACAGGAAGCCAAAGGGCTATAGGGAAAATAGCTACAAGGAACACTTAAAGCAACAAAACTTCAGGGGAAATGACGAGGGGTAACATGTGTGTCTTAACCTTCTAAAGTAGAAGGAAGAGACACATGACAAAAGTATAGTGTACAAACTTATAAAACTTAGAGCTCTTCTTTGCTTGTAAACCAGACGTCTTCCACTTGAGCTTTGAGCTTAAACTTTGATCGATCTTGAATAGGTTGCGATGTGTGTTCAAGTGAGGTCAAAGCCATAAAGGGACTCTATATTGGCGAGTCAAAGATTCTAAGGTTTTGAAAAAACACCTTGATGTGTGGTTAGGCCTCGGGCTTCCTGTGTATTCCTTTGAGGAAATCAGACCACTCGTAGTTTGGGGCACTTGAAATCATTGAGTTGTTAGGGAAATTTTACCTTAGACTATACCTAGCCATCGGGTGGTTGCGTACCTAAGTAGGGTTTTAAACCTGTTGAATTATCGGTTTCGGACCGAGTGTGAGACTATCGAATAATGCTTCTGCAACGTTTTCTGTTGTGAAGATATTCAGTACGCCTAATGGCGCGAAGCTGTTCAGGATTGATTGGAGCACAAGGTTAAGTAGTTGAGCACTTGCTACGAAGTTTGGACAGTGTGTACCTGTTCAGATGCTCATGATAGCGCGAAGCTGTTCAAAAGTGACTATGCTTGAGTAGTTGTTGTTGGATAATGTGAAGATGTTCAAAATGCGAGGCTATTTAGGTGCACACATTAGCGCCAATCTGTTCAAATGTGAAGGTGTTTAGATGCGCATGCAAGCACAAGCCTGTTTAGATGTGAGGTCGTTTCGGTGCGCATGTTAGTGTGAGACCGTTCAGATGTGAAGGCGTTCAGATGTGTATACAAACACGAGCCTATTCAGATGAGAGGGCGTTCAGATGCGTATAAAAACGTGAGCATGTTCAAATGTGAAGGCATATTCATATGCGTATAAAAAGGCGAGCCCTTTCAGATGTGAAGGCGTTTAGTGAAGTCCCCCTAAGGTGACATGGTGGCTATGTTCGTTTTTCAAGATTCTCCCGATCCTCGAGAAATAAATCATCTGGTTAGCGATGTACGCAACCCGACGAAACTGGACTATGGGATGGGGAGTCTTTCTAGGGAACGCCCCTTATGACACATGGGCCTTGAAAGTGATGCCTATGGGGGTGCCTCCATAAGAACCTGATCGCTAAGCAAGCTCATTTGCGTTCGGGTTTGTTAAGGTGCGTTTGAGCACAGACTGGGAAGTTAATGTAAATCCGTTCAAGATAATCCCCCTAAGATTTTATAGTGTTCCAGATATGGTGGAAGCATCTATCTTTTCGAGATTATCTAAAGATCAACAAGAAATCGATCCTTTGATTCCTAGTTGATTTCAGCAATGCAGGCTATCAGATAACCAAATGGGGTTCGATTGATTTGAAACTTAATCTAGAGCTTCGTAATCATGAAGATAAAGAACGATCCAATTGAAGAAATACGGTTTCAGGAACCGAGATCAAAATGCTGGCCATTCTAGGAAGCACAGTGTCCCCAAAAATCGTAAACAAGATACGATTTGCACGAAACTTAACATGAGGTCTCAGGGCATAACGTATGTACTAACTGGTATGATTTTTGGAACTATTTGGAATAAAGTTGACGTGTGCAGGGATTTCTAATTCCAAATAGTCTAATTTTACTAGGTTCTGACACAGGCCGACAATGATCGACGATCCAACGTCCTGTGATTTTTATGTGGCTTAGACCGATCTCTAACGAATATCGAAACAAATGCATGTGTCGGTGTCAATGATAGACTAGATTTCTTGAGGACAATGTTAGTCATTTGATCAAGAATTGAGTTACTAAGAACTGATTTATGACCGTTCGATGGAGGGAAGGCTACGGTAGCCCTAAAATAACATGCCTAACATCTAGGCTATGGACATGCAGTTGTTTTATGATACTCGATGCAATTATTCATTGTAAACCTCACCATGGGAGCAGCATTTACCCAAAATTGCGTGTGCTGCTGCGATAGGATTTTTTTTGACGTGCCTAGCATCAACCATTTCTATTTTGCGAATATCGACATCATCAATTCGCTTTAATAATTAGGGTGGGGCAAAATCAGGTGTCAAGAAAGTTGATGACAAAAGGGGGCAAAATCTGGTGTCAAGAAAGTTGATGACAAAAAGGTAGGCCTTTTGAGTCGTCTTGGATGAACTTTTTTCATGTTAGATGTACATCATTGTATTTTTATGATTCATCTTATCGAGGGGATCTATGTGATATAAATATTTGATCAAATCTAATAAGAATTAAGAGAAAACAACCAAAAGGATGGCACCAAAATTCGGCAAAAAGTTAAGCCAAAGGGCCAAGGCTCACAAATGTGACTCAACAGTTGCAATACTACAGTTGTTAAACAGAATTGTGCAATCCTGGGAAGGCTATGCTGGACTTCAAATTGAAGCCACACACAACGCGTAAACTTCTTTTTTACTTCAATCTTCTCCCTTTAAACTAACTGATCAGGCGAGGCCAACACATGGTTAACTTTCCCATTTACTTTTCTTTAGGATGCTTCCACCTTAATCTGCACAATCAACGCCTATATTGCTTCGGATCACCTCATGTGTCTATATATGTACTATATATAAAAGCCTCCTAAAAACCCCAACCTTCAAACCATCAAAACACTCATACAATCCTCTCTCTCTTTCTCTGTCTCTAGACTCTCTACAATGTCATCCCTTTCCTTTTCTGAAATGCTTGTGAGTCTATTGTTCATGACCAGTCTTATGGCTGCCTCAGCTGGTAACTTCAACCACGATGTTGATATCACTTTTGGCAAAAAACTTGCGAAGATAGTCGACGGAGGAAAAATGATCAAGTTGTCATTAGATAACTGCACTGGCTCTGGTTTTCAATCAAAAACTCAGTATTTGTTTGGAAAGTTCGAAATGCATATCAAGCTTGTCCCTGGCAATTCCGCAGGCACTGTGGCCACTTTTTACGTAAGCCCCCTATTCCCCTGTCGTGATAACAACTCAATTTCCTTATATCTTTTTTCACCATTCAACTGAATAACTCAATTTCCTTCTGTTTTTTCCCCAGAATTATATGGTGTTATTAACTTAATACGAATTTCTTACTTCTGTACAGTTATCCTCTCAAGGACAATGGCATGATGAGATTGACTTCGAATTTCTAGGCAATATCAGCGGACAACCATACATAATCCATACCAATATTTACTCCCAAGGCCAAGGTGATAGGGAACAACAATTTTATCCCTGGTTCGATCCCACAACATCTTTCCACAAGTACACGGTTGTTTGGAATCCTCGACGCATCATGTACGTAACTCTCCTCAACTCTCATATGCATAACGTTACGAAAAGAATTTGTATAAATTATGTGACATTCCACTAAAAACATTAAAAACTCCACAGTTTCTCTGTTATTTCCTCTGGTCTACTTAGCTTCTTTGCTACTTTCTAATGCGTGAACGATTCTTTGTACGTCCAGTCTTATGGTGGATAATATTCCGATAAGGATATTCAATAATAACGAAGCGATCGGGGTTCCATTCCCGAATAGCCAAGCGATGAAAATCTGCTCGAGCATCTGGGATGCAAGCACGTGGGCAACAGAAGGCGGGAGAGTGCAGACCAATTGGACGGATGGTCCTTTCACTGCTTGCTATAGGAGATTATATGCAAACGGTTGCGTAGACTCGTCTGGATCATCTTCATGCGGTTCTTCTGAGTCTACCGATTCATTAATTTCAAGCACTCAAACATGGCAAAACGAAGAATTGAACGTCGAAGCCCAGAAAAAACTTCGCTGGGTGCAGAAGCATTTTATGGTTTACAATTACTGCACCGACTTCAAACGGTTTCGTTATATTGGACTTCCCCCTGAATGCAAACGCCCAAGGTTTCTGCAATGAGCATGTGTTCTTGATGATCATTTTGTAAATCACATGCTCATGGAAATTCTTTATTCTTTCAATTCATATACTCAAGTATAATAATCACAAATGCTAGAAAGTGGCCGGGCACACATTATGCCCATTTCTAGGATTGTTGTGCATAATGTGGTAGTGGTTATGACACGATTTTTATTCAATTCATTTTTTGCCTAAATATAACCGCTCATGCCAAGTTATAAGTGATGCATTAACTTATTTGGGAGAGGGGGATTAGTAGAATAAATGTCGAATATATACAGAACTTTCAAGCCCCATAATCCAAAATGAACAAGTCAAGCTATTTTAACAGGGGAAATGCTATCATCATAGACAAGGATGGAGTCAAGAGTGGCTAGTGGTGGAGGCTGTCACTGCAACAATTAATGTTAAAAATTGGCTCTCCCTTCATCCCCACAGTTTATGGTCTCAATTGATATTTCTTTTGCTGCCCTAAAAGGATTGGCCTAGTTTTAAAATAATTGCCAAAATTTAATGAATTTACTTATTTAACCCTATTTTTTGATATTAAATACACATAGGACAATGCAATAGGACAATACAGTGATGACCTTTTGAGGGTAAAAAGAGAAACCAAAAGTATGACAAGTACAATGATAATAATCTCCTAAATAAATCAAAATTCCCTAAAGAGACCAATAAATTAGGAACGATGGAGTATTAGCATAGTAAAAGTTTTCATTTCTTCAAGATTTCTTTTATATTTTTTAAGATATTACTAGATCGTTAGTTTTTAGTTTTTTTTTTTTTTTTTTGATAAAGAAGACCTTTACTAAGTTGATTGAAAAACGAATAACCGGTTTGGCACTTTATATGAATATGAGAAATATCCAATATAAATTTTACTTGTTTTTTTTCAAGTTGATCAGTTTCAATATTGTAGTTTATCTTTCTATTTGTTTTTCTAAAGGACACATGTTAGCATTTTTTTTTTATTCCTGATGCTATGATTCGTTTTGTACTCAATTATAGCATTTTATAATTAAAAGGCGCCCCCAAAAAAATTAAATTCTGAAAGAATAATTTTAATGGACAAGAGGAAACCTTGAAAAGAGGTAACATCAGGAATAAATCGACTGCCACTGCTGAATGCTGATTCTCTCTCTTTCCAAATAGTTTTCTGCAAAATCTGAAATCCTAATTTATAGTTCTATGTACTTGTATGAATGAAAACTAATTACCACAATCCACGTTTATAGCCAATGGGTAATTATACTTACTTAAATAAGGAATAAATAAGCTATATGCAGTACCATCAAGCTACGACAAACCTTCCAAAATACTCAAAATAATCACTGTAATGCACTCAAAATAATTCATTAGGACCCAAATATCACGACATCTTAAGGAAAACAAATAAATTGGGGTAGGGAAAGTACTGGAACAATGTGGGATAATTTATTAACCAGGCTTGGGTGGCTTAGATGAGCAATGTGGGATAATTTAACACTCCCCCTCACGTGCAGCCAGGATGCACGTGGAGGTACAAATTGAGAAGAATATGAGATTTTTTTACTCGGGCAAAGGAGAATAATTTAACACTCCCCCTCACATGCAGCCCGGATGCACGTGGAGGTACGAATTAAGGCCACCCAAGACCTAGCTCTGATACCATGTTAAATTTCTTGGAGGGTTCCAACATAAACCAATTGGCAATAGGTGGAGTAACCTCAAGAATTTATTAACCAGACTTGGGTGGCTTAGATAAGCAATGTGAGATAATTTAACAATTATAATAAGTTAGAAAGTAGGAGTATTCCGACAAGTTAGGAGTATTATCTATTGTGCTCGTTATACTTTTTGAGGATTGCAAATTTGTGTAGCTCACAAATAATTAGTCGAAGTGCGATCAAGTTGACCCGGATTTCTGGTTATAAAAAAAATTAATAATAAGTAGTCCATACCTCTTCAAATTCAAATTCAACCCCTTAGAGAAAGTAAATGGCCAAATACTTTTTCTTTTCCGCATTAATTTTAAAAAGCTTTTCTTAATTTGTTGAAACAAAAGCACACACTCTTTAGGTGACTCTGTTGATCATGTGCGAACGTGAATGAGGCAAAGAGCAATATTTTCTTTTTTGTTGAACATTGTGAACCAAATCTTAGCACATGAATATGAGATCTGTTTTTTTTTTTTTTAAAGGGCATTTTAACGTGCATTTTATCGCGTAAACTTAGGAAAACAATTGGAGATGCTCTTAAAACTACTTAAAAATGGAACTGTTGCGCTGACGGAAGGCTACAAGCACGGCACACAACGCGCAAACTTCTCTGGTCTCCAACTATGACAGAAATAAAATATGGTCATGACACACCTGCCGATGCAATTATACCCGCTCCAGCTGTCCATCTATATGCTTAGGATGGTTCCGTTTTAATAACTCGGGTGTCTGGCCATTTTACGCGTAGCTCGATTAATTCTGGAGGTCTAATCTCACCGTCCACCACTTGCGGAGTGCCCAATCAAAACCGGAGCAACGTTACGTATGAATTTTCCCTAAAGGTGTTGATAGTACTACAGTGGTTTCAAACCCGAGACCTTAAGAAATATGGTAGTGCTATATATCCAGAAAAAGCACCCAAAATTTACCCATAATTTGAATCAGTGGCCTAGATTCACTTGGGAGTGAATCAAGTGAATCTGAGCCCCAAGTGAATCTGGGCCAGTGAGTCTAATTCTCGGCAATTTTTTGGGTAGATTTTCTGGATATTTAGATTTTTTCCCTAAGTGAAATACAATAGTACTACACACCCAGAAAAAAACCCAGAATTTGAAATCAATGGCGTGAACCTAGGCCACTGATTTTAGGTGAATTTTTCTTGATATTTAGAATTTCCGTAAGAAATAACAAACTCCTAAATCACAGACGTTAACCACCATGCCAGGGCTTCTGTTTAGGATGTTTCCTGCTTAGCATATATTGTCAACCACCATTGCTTGGGAACATCTCATATATATACCCCTCCTCAAAACCCCAACATTCAAACCATCAAACACAAGCGAAATATTCCCTCTCTCTCTCTCTCTCTCTCTCTCTCTCTCTCTCTCTCTCTCTCTCTACAATGTACACTCATTCCTCTTCTGTAATGCTTTTGGTTCTAGTGTTCATGACCATTCTAATGGCCACTGCCTTGGCTGGGAACTTCTACCAAGATGTTCAAGCCTATTTTGGCGACGAACGTGCTAAAATATCCGATGGCGGCAACTCTATGTGCTTGTCACTGGACAACATCACTGGCTCTGGTTTCGTATCCAACAGAGAGTATTTATTCGGAAGGTTCGACATGCATATCAAGCTCGTTCCTAACGACTCTGCCGGCACCGTCACCACTTACTATGTAAGCCACATATTTCCCCCAGTATTGATATTCAGTTTCCTTTTCCTCTTTATATTTATTTTTTTCATGCACAGTGACAAATGTATTTAATATGGATTTCTTCTTTCTATGCAGTTGTCCTCTCAAGGACCAAACCATGATGAGATCGATTTTGAATTTTTAGGCAATGCGACTGGACAACCATATAAAATCCATACCAATATTTACTGCAATGGCCAAGGGAATCGGGAACAACAATTTTTTCCCTGGTTCGATCCCACAAAAGAATTCCACCAGTACACTGTGATTTGGAATCCCCAGCGTATCATGTAACGTACCCTATCCTCTCCTCTCATATAAGTAAAAAAAAAAAATTATCGGCCTCATATTGTGTAATCACTCGAGTTTCAGACATTACTGTATTCCGAACCGTTGGATGTATATGGATCATGCAGTTTTTAGATCTTTGACCTTTAAGATATTACTTTGCCACATCATTCTGCTTTGATTTCTTAGCCACTTTCTAATACTTGTACGATGCTTTGTATGTTCAGATTCATGGTGGATGATATCCCAATTAGGGTATTCAACAACAACGAAGCATTTGGAGTTCCATTCCCAAATAGCCAAGCAATGAAGATCTACTCGAGCATTTGGAACGCGGATTCGTGGGCAACCGAAGGTGGGTTAGTGAAGACCAATTGGACGTATGCTCCTTTCACTGCTTGCTATAAGAATTTCAATGTAAATGGTACATGTGTAGACTCATCTGATTCATCTTCATGTGGTTCGTCTAACACGAATTCACAAACAAGCGTTGCGGCATGGGAAACCCAAGGGTTAGACGCCGAAGACCAGGAAAAACTCATGTGGGTGCAGAACACCCTCATGGTTTACAATTACTGCACCGACTATAAACGATTTCCCGATGGTTGTCCGTCTGAATGCAACCGTCCAAGGTTTCTGCAATGAGCGCGCGAGTGTACGTCATTTCTTAATTTTTGTCGAAGTGATGAGCGTATCTTCTTGATTATCCATTCTTTTATTGTAATTTATGAACTCATGATGCAATTGCTCATGGGTATTTTTTGTTCTTCCAATTCAAATGCTAATGTATTAATTCCAAATGAAAGATTGAAGAGATTTTTTGAATAATTGATTTTGTGTTCCTTATTTGAATAGAAGCTTCAACATTCACCATGCTATGTTTGAAAGTGGCATGAATACCGCAAAGAATTGAGTAATTATACAAATTAAAATAAGAAAATCTTGAAAGCAGTATAGTTTTTTGTGGTTACTATCATGTTTTTGTTCATTAATATTTGGAGAACTATCAAAATAAGATTCAGGTATTTTAGAAATAAAAAATTCAATATTGTTCCATTAATTTTGGTGTTATGCCTGGATCTGCTTGGGATTAGTTGGTTGAAATTTAAATTTGCAATGGAAAACTATTTAATATCTACAGCCAAAAACACAATAGTTTAACCATTTGCCTTGGATACAAGGTCAAAATGATACGTTGGGCTTTCCTTATGAATTTTAGTAAAACGTTGGGCTTTGTATTCTACTAGTGCATGCCCGTGCTTGAAGGCACGGCTTGAGCAATCGACGCACGTGACCGTACTGATTCTTTATGAAACTTCGAATTTCAAACGGGGAAGGACTAAAAGAGAGGAGGTAGTGAGAGAGAAGGCGGGGGACCGGTGGAGGAAAAGGTTAGAGAGAAGGATAAAATGTAATATGATGAATGAGACAAAAATCGCTCTGTATTGTAATGTAATAATCTAAAATTTTTAATAAAATTTAGGATTATTTAATTTAGTTTTAATTACTTTAATTGTGTTATTTAATTTCTAATTGCGCTTAGGGCATCCTCATCAGCCTCAACAAAAATTGGGCCAAATTTAACTACAAAAACACCTTTTACAATTTAGCAAGCCACTTTATCAAAAACTCAAAAAATCAGACTCTCTATCCAAACATTACTTTATTAAACTATTCCCCTCAAATCTATTAAAAAAAAAAAATTTACCCTAAAAAGCTAATCTCCCCCGCCTGGGGAGATGTATTCTGCACGTAGCAGAACCAAACAGTACTAAACAGTACCATTCCCCTCAAAAAAGTTTCTCCCCAACACACCCAGATAGCCACGTGTACAATGGACCCCCCTCTTCCATTCCCCTCCCTCTCTCTCTTCTGTACGCAGCAGAACTCGGGAATAAAGAAACCGGCAAAAACAAGGCTAACCCATGAACAGTAACTTTACACAAATAACGAGTTACTGTAGCGAAACTATAAATTTTGTAAATTAGCCAAATGTTTGTTGAGGCTGATTTTGGGGTGTTTTTTCCACTTTGACTCAACAAAATACCCATCAAGCCAAAATAGCAAGCCTGATATTGATGCTCTTAGGGCCCTTAATTTGCAATTACTACGGTTTATACCCTAATACTTCAAAATTGCTAAAAATTCGACCCTATTTAATCGCGAGTATTACATTTTTATAAATTCATTTCATACGTAATTATACACGTTCATACACATACACAAGCAATACTAGTACACATACACACACATATGTGCATACATGTACTTTATCCATACATACTCACTCCACACTCAACCAACCACCCCACTACTTCTTCCAAATCAACCCAACACCACACTCCACCACAAAATCAGTCCCCTCACTCTCCCCATGACTGATTTCACACTCCCTCACCCTCTCCCATCACTTCCTAACCCACTATGGTACTTCTTTCACCCATCCTACACTCCAAACTCCACCCAAAACCCATTTTATACTCCCCCAAACACCAAATTCGTCCACACCCTCTACTGCCCCTCTCCATCACTCTCTTCCTCCTCCAAACTCTCCCAAGAACTCCCAAACCAAGAACACAAAGTCCCATTACCATCCTTCAAGTTTTAGAGTGAGAAAAGTCAAGAAATTTGGGTTTTCACTTCAAAACATCAACCACAAGCTCTCACCTCTCATCTTCCACTTCAAGATCATCCAACACACTCCAAGGTACCCACATTTCACCACCAAATCCACCCAAGTCCGGCCAAAGAGCTCCCTCCACCGGTTTTTCGTAAAAATCCATTTTTCGCCAAATCTTCACAAAACAAGGTAGAAACTCATACCCAACCTATTCCAAGCTTTTTAATGAGTTAGAATAGTCTAAGAGTAATTTATATTTGATGGGTCAAACCCCCAAGTCAAGGGTTTCACGAAACCCGAGCCAAAACGCGATGTGACCCTTTTTACCCCGAACCGTGTTTTCGTGCTTAGTAAACCTTAGATTCATTGTGGTTCATGTTTTTAACTATTCCAAGCATGTTTAAGACTTTACTAAGTATTTATATGAGTTTTTCCATGAATTTATTGTGCTTAACCTTTTTCTTGATCGTTGTGTTAAAGTTAGAGGCTTAAAGTGTAATTTTGTGAAAGTTGATGTGCGTACTTGTGTATTATTTACGAAACCTATTTTTATCAACTGAGTGTCACTACTGGAAATTTGGGAGTGTAATGAAATGACCAAAATGTCCTTCAGGTGTAAAATGACCATTTTACCCTTGTGTGTGTAAATTACATAACGTGTAGTTTTGTACTTAGTAAAAAAATCAAGGAATTGCGTTTTGTGACAAGTTAGGAATTTATTAACTAAAATAAAGTATTTTTACGTATTTACCATTGTTGGTGGCAAATTACCTTTTTGCCCTTATATTATGTTTATTTACAAAAAGGCCCCTAGAGTTTGTAAATAACACTAAGGACCATAGATGATGCAGCGCAGCCTGTGGAAACGAAATTGATCGTGCAAGAGGAACACGAACAATAAGATCGACCCGGAGGAACTCCCTCCTTAAACGACCAAGATATGAGTATAAACTCGTTTTCCTTTAATTCATCAAAAACCGAATTCTGCCATTAGGCTTACAATGATACTTATAGTGCTAGGAAACAAATAACAAAAAGAAATCCTAGGCCAACTAGGAAGCAAAAAATAAAAAGAAATCCTATTCCAACTAGGAAACAAAATACTCTAGAACACTTATTTCTAAAATTGCAAGACTTCCTAACAAAATTAATAAAATAAAAATAGAGAAAACTTAAAACACTATTTGTAAGTAATAATATTAAACTTCCAATCTGCAGCCGAGAAATTCAGCCCATTCTGACAACGTCGATTCTTAGGCCTTTTTAGGCCTACGTGGACGCAACCGGTCCATCCACGTTGACACAACCCGGTCTGCATCATCCTCCCCTGCTTGAAAAGAAATCGTCCTCGAATTGCAATCATCAGAAGATGAACTATCGCCCACAAACAGAATCAGATGTTTGACGTTGAACACATCCGATGTGTGCACGTGGCTAGCTAGGCAGATTCAAACAGTACGCATTTGGATTGATCTTCTCAAGGACCTCCAAAGGCCCAATCTTCCTGGCCTTAAGCTTGTTGTATTCCCCTTCCGGAAAGCGATCCTTGGTCAGCACAACATATACAAAATCGCCCACCTCAAATGCCACCAAACGACGCTTCTTGTCGGCTGCTTCCTTATACTTGGAGGTAGAGACCTCCAACTGCTTCCGGGTAGCCTCATGTACTTCCTTCAAATGTGCCATAAAGTCTTGGGCCTTCCAATGCACACGCTTCAAATCAGGCACCGGAGCGAGATCGACAGGGGACCGCGGATTGCACCCATAGAAAATTTGAAATGGAGAACGACCCGTACTCCGATTCACTGAATGATTGTATGCGAACTCAACCTGGGCCAGTTTCAGATCCCATGACCCGAGTTGCTCACCCACCAAACTGCGCAGCATGTTGCTCAACGAACGATTGACCACCTCAGTTTGGCCATCAGTCTGTGGATGATATGAAGTACTAAAATCGAGCTGTGTGTTTGCCAACCTCCACAAACAACGCCAAAAGTGGCTCAAGAAACGTGTATCCCTGTCTGAAACAATAGATACAGGCAGCCCATGTAAATGATAAACACTGTCAAAATACAACTATGCTACCTTAACAGCATCGGTGGTCTTCGTGCAAGGAATAAAGTTAGCCATCTTCGAGAACTTGTCCACCACCACATAAATAGAATCCTTGCCTCGCTGGGTACGAGGAAGACCAAGGACAAAATCCATACTCACATCCGCCCATGGTTGCGTAGGAATAGGCAGAGGCATATAGATTCCGGCGTTAGTGGCCCCACCCTTAGAAACACAACAGATATGACAAGCTTCCACAAACCGGTAAACATCCCGCCTCAAAGTAGGTCAAAAATATGATGCAGCCACCAAAGCAAGGGTCTTATCACGACCCACATGCCCCTCATTATGCAAGTCAATAATAATTTTGAGACGCAGACTCGACTCTGGAACACATAATGCATTACCCTTGAATAGAAAGCCATCATGAAGGTGAAACGCACTCGGTTCACCCTTTGAAATAACATCCAACACATGCGAGAAAAAAGGATCCACAGCCAACAGTTCACGAAAAGAATTGAAACCAAGTACCTCAGTGCACATGAGAGTCAGCAAGGAAGAACGACGGCTAAGGGCATCAGCAACTCGATTCAACGTCTCTGCCTTGTGCTTAATCACAAAGGTGAACTGCTGGACATAAGCAGCCCACTTAGCATGTCGATGAGATAGCTTGTCCTGACTATTCAGATGTTTCAACGCCTCATGATCAGAATACAGCACAAAGTCGCTGTGAATGAGGTAGTGGTACCAATGGTGCAAAGCCCGCACAACTGCATAGAACTCCACATCATACGTGTTGTAATTCACCTTTCCCCCATTGAGTTTCTCACTGAAGTAAGCAACCGGCTTCGAATTCTGACTAAGAACAGCCCCAATTCCCACCTTCGAGGCATCACAATGTAACTCAAACGGCTGCAAAAAATCTGGAAGGATTAGCACCGGAGCACTAGTTAGCTTCAACTTGATCTCTCAGAAAGCCTCTGTTGCCTCTGTTGTCCATGTAAAACTTCCTCTTTTCATACACTCCGTGATCGGAGCCATAATAGTGCTAAAGTGTGGTATGAATCTGCGATAGAACGAAGCCAACCCATGGAAGCTCCGAATATCAAACAAAGTCCGTGGCTCGGGCCATTGTTTGATCACCTCCACCTTTGACTCATCCACAACAAGTCCATCCTTCGAAACAATGTACCCCAAAAATAGGACTGAGTCAGTCATGAAGGCACACTTCTTCAGACCCCCAAATAGCTTCTTCCTTCGTAGGACTTCCAGAACTTCTCTTAAATGCTGCATATGTAAGTCCGGCGTGACACTATAAATCAAAATATCATCGAAATATACAACAACAGACTTACCAATAAACGATTGCAGCGCTTGGTTCATCACACGCATGAAAGTACAAGGTACATTTGACAAACCAAATGGCATAACCGGCCATTCATACAAACCCTCACGAGTCTTAAAGGCAGTCTTCCACTCATCCCCCGATCTGATCCGAATCTGATGATAGCCACTCCTCAAGTCTAGTTTGCTGAACACCTTGGCCCCTGATAATTGATCCAACCAATCATCTAAACGAGGAATGGGAAATCGTACCTCACAGTGATTTTATTGATAGCCCGGCTGTCCACGCACATCCTCCATGATCCATCCTTCTTTGGAGTTAATAAAGCCGGAACTGCACAAGGACTGAGGCTCTCTTGAATGAATCCCTTGGACAACAACTCTTCCACCTGTCTACACAACTCCTCATGCTTCTTCGGACTCATCCGGTAATGGGCTCGGTTCGGCAAGTTAGCACCGGGCACCAAATCAATTTGGTGCTGAATGTCATGTAGCGGTGGCAATCCCTCCGGTAACTCCTCTGGAAAAACATCCCCAAATTCCGACAAAAGGGGCTGAATAATAGCCGGAACTGCAGCCTCGGATTGATCCTGCCCACTATCCTTCCCAACCAGAACATAAGCAATCCCAGATTCAGCGATCTCCTCTTCCATCTGCGCTCTTGTTAATAGATTAGGACCCACAGGGGCTGACTCCCTCGATGGTAACAGTTTGATCTTTGTACCACCGTAAATTAAACTGTAGGTGTTAGACCCTCCGTCATGCGCGACCTTACGATCATACTGCCACGGATGCCCCAAAAGCAGATGACAAGCATCCATAGCCACGACATCACACCATGCACTGTCCTTATATTTGGAAGCCATTGAAAGAGACACTAAACAGCGCTTAGAAACTTTTACCTCATTACCTTTCTTCAACCAACTCAATTTGTAAGGGTTGGGATGCGCCTCTGTCTTTAAGTTCAATTTTTGTACTGCCTCTTCTGACACCACGTTCTCACAACTGCCCGAATCAATCACATAGGCAAACTTTGCCACCAATTGTGCAAGTGGACTGGAATATGTTGTTGCCCAACCACGACTCCTCTTCAGATTTTCGGAGCGCATAACACACCCTTCGAACCACCAGCAGTGGCGACCCTGTGTCACCTGCACATTCTATCTCCTCCATCTCCCCGCTATTGTCATCGTATATAGCATCCTGGCCATAATCCTCAGTTGCATCCTGAACAATCCCCTCTTGATCTATGAACAAGGCCTTTCCTGGACGATCTCCTTTCCTGCAGTCCGACATACGATGACCTGGCTCGCCACACTTAAAGCATTTAAAGCCAGCAGTCGCCGTTCTGTTAGTTGTTGGCGCTGCGGGTTGAGGAATAACTGCACGTACAGGTGGTGCAGCCCCCGTAGTTGTTCGAGCAGCACTGTTCCAATTACCCGCTGGCCTACTATTGAACCGTTTTTCTAACACTAAAGCCCTCTGATGGGCATCCGAAACAGAACACAAATCATACATCATTAACTCACCTTGAATCGGTTGGCGTAAACCACCAACATATCTTGCAGTCTGCTGCTCCGTAGACTCTGCTAAATCGTTTCTGGCCACAAGTTGATAGAACTCTTCGGTGTAATCATCGACAGAACGCGTGTTCTGGCGAAGATTCTGCAATCTTTGGTACATGATACAGGTATAGTTATGGGGAAGGAACTCCACCCGCATCTTCTTCTTCAGCTTTTCCCAATCGGTAATCTTGGACTTCCCGTTCCGACTCCTACTGATTTTTAGTTGCTGCCACCACGCAGAAGCTCTACCCCTGAATCTGGTCGCCACAAGAGGAACCCTCCTATCCACAGGAACCCCTTTGAAATCCATGATTTCGTCTATAGCGTTCAGCCAGTCCAGAAATTCTTCCGTGACAGATTGCCCTGAAATTCTGGTAGGTCAATCTTGATACTTTTCTCCCACGAATGAGAGTCATGGGTTCTAGCCACGATCTCCCTATCCCTTCCCCGTTGATGGTAATGACCAGCAAAAGGGTTGGAACCTTCATCATCCGAAAAACCCTCCTCCTCCTGAGGATTAGGTCCAACAGGACGACGGCGAGTCGGATTCCCAACTTCTAGGGCCTCAAGACGTTGCATGACTGCCTCAAGTGTCAACCCTATCCGCTGAATTTCGTCCTCAATCCGATTGTGGATAGGGTTGACACAAAAAGAAATCCCTTGTAAGTAACAAAAAGAAATAACAAAAAGAAATCCTAGGCCAACTAGGAAGCAAAAAACAAAAAGAAATCCTAATCCAACTAGGAAACAAAATACTCTAGAACACTTATTTCTAAAATTGCAAGACTTACTAACAAAATTAATAAAATAAAAATAAGGAAAACTTAAAACACTATTTGTAAGTAATACTATTAAACTTCCAATCTGCAGCCGAGAAATTCAGCCCATTCTGACAACGTCGATTCTTAGGCCTTTTTAGGCCTACATGGATGCAACCGGTCCATCCACGTTGACGCAACCCGGTCTGCATCAATAGAACTGTGAAATAACTTTTGTTACCCTTATACTTACTTAAAATTTCGATGGCGACCCCTCATTTCTGTAAATTACGTTTATGACCCTATATTTTATTTAATTACGTTAAGGCCCCTTGTTTTCAATTACTTTGGTTTGTGATGACTTATGAACTTGTGAATCGTGTTATTTGATTTTGTGACCCTTAGAATATCGTTATCGCTTTGCTTCTACTATTAAGTGCACTTCCCATAATGTGTTGAATGTTAGAATGCACAACTAGGTTCCCAGGTTGGGTGATCGTACGCGGATATCACATAGACAATGAGGTTAATGGAAAAGTTAATTGGAATTGATTGATGGGGAGTTACCCCGAGATTGTTTTTGAATGGCAGTTCTGCCAAGTGATTGTTTCGGAGGATTGTTTGGCAGTCTGCCTTGATTTCGAAACCCTAGGATGTGACACTCTTGGATTTGCTTCATTTGAATTCTGAGGCGTTATAAGGGTGGAAGTATTATAGACCAATGTCGGCTATATACCTACAGGACCTGGCAGTTGCCATATGTAGCCCAGTGGTACAGTTTCGTCCCTGGGCAATTCATCCTTGCGAGGCGGCTGACGGCTAGATTAAGTATGTAACTTATACCTTCCGTCGGGGCCCCAGAATGAAGGGCAAGGAAGGGGAGTAAATCACAGTTTGGTCATAGTCCTTAGTGGTTAACAGAGAGGAAAGTTATCTAGGTTGAGAACTTAGATGAATATGTAAGTTAATGGCTAGTAATGAAATTAGTTATGTGTTTATTTTCTGCTTTACGATTAATTACCTGCTTATTCCTTTAATTATTGTTTTTCAATCATATATGTTGTACTTGTATGTTAAGCAAGGGTTAGGAGGGTTAGAGTAGCTATTAAGTGATTTATCGCTCACGGTGTTACACTTTGTGTGACCTTAGTATAATACTATGATGTTGCTTCGCGACTCGAACGTATTATGCCAGATTGTAATCAAGCAGGTACCGTTCGTGTCGAATGAGACGGTTATTTCAGAGCCGAGGGTTTTCCGGCAGACCAGGCTCAGGAGGAGCCGTGGAATCCAGAGTTGAACCATAATCTGTAGAACCCACCCCTTATTTTAATGTTGGGTCTGTAATAGTAATTTCTCAAACCGTACTAAGTATTTTGTAATGGGCTGCACTTCACGTTTTCCAACGTGCACTCCGATGGAAACTCTTTTTATTAAATTAATCCTAATTAGTTCTCTTAATTAATGCTTCCGAAAATTGGGGCGTTACATGTAATATAGATTCGTAGCCACTAAAAATGTTGGGTTGGTGAGCGCTCGGGGTGCGGTCCAGTGTGCTGTCTAAATTTAAGGTAAACTTTAGGTCTCATCATATTCATAAGCCCACTAAAGAGTTTTGTAATATAAAGCCTTTCATGTACTCTCAACTAGGCAAAGTGGGACCAAAGGTTTACCTTGATAGGTACGTAAGTCGAAAAAGAAACTTATATAACAGAACTCAATAGGATACGTCGAAAAAGATGAAGGGGGACATCCAACCAAATATTGAATAAGAGAATGAAAGAGCAAAATGCGCAAAACCAACCACAACGGATTCCTCTTGGAAAAAAGATAGGCAAAACAAAACTGCAAACCACCAATCCAGTCTACCCCCAAATCACCACAGCTAGAACAACTCCAGCAACAGGCCAACAGCACACCGGACCGCGCCCCGAGCGTTCATCACTACCATTCTTCCTCCACCAGTGGACAAGCGGGACTGAGTTCCCATCTAGATTTTTCTTTTATCCACTTCCGGACTCACAACAATGATTGGAAAAGCTTGTCGAATCTATTGTCTACCGTAAAAATTAGCTTGATCGAGCATCGATAGCTACATGAACAAAACAAATTTGCAAGAGGAAAATGTGAAAAAATAATTTGAAACTAATATTGCCTATTTTTTTCCTTATACCAATCCGTTTGTTCATGTACTTATCAATATTCGATCGAGCTAGTTTATTACGCAGCGGTAGAAAATGAACGATTCCGATCATTGTATTTGGCTCTGGAGGGGCCCACAACGGCCTATAACTGGACCAGACTAACAAAAGAAAAACTGGATGAGAACTTATCCTGGGCAAGCGGCCATCTATCTTCATCTTCCAATGACCTCACTGGACAATCCTCAAACCAAAAACCCCTAAAAATCCCTTGAAAAACGTGCACAATAATCCCCTGATCGAATCTTTTTTTTTATTAAAATTATATTATCATAAAAGTTATGTATCCAGAACTTCCCGGCCATTAATATCAATGGACTTTGAATCACATGCATGTTGGTCTACTTGGGTTTTTAATTTAAAAAAAAAAATGGAAAAGTCGAGTTGCCCTTTGGAAACAGTTGACCTTTGGTGATCCATTTTTCTCGATCGAAACCTTCGATCAGTCACCACATGTGCATCTTGAAGAACGATCAGATAAATAAATATGTCGATTTATTTATGCAGCTTTCCATTTTCCCTCGTAATTTCAACTATTCAAGCTAATATTTTCCCATTTTCCCATTTTCCCTACATCACCGATTCACCGTATGCATAAAAATTCTAAATATGAATTAAAATTCTAATATTTCGGAAGTAACGGAGGCTCGAATGATAATCTATCTTGACTGCTAAATATTTTAAGATAGAACTATATTGGTCAAGTTTCTCAAAAGCTTGGGAGCTAGGGATACGTTGAAGCAAAGCGAAGGCATTCGGCACCCCTCTTCATCGAACCAAAGGTCTAAAAAGCTGGTATCATGCATATGCTTGTTATCAACCTCTTTTAGTGGAAAAGCAATAACACATGGGGACAGGGGAGCAAGGAATATGAACTAAATACTCCTTATAAGACAATTTCAAAAGAGAAAGATGGAAAAGAGATCAAACTATCTAGCAGAGGACATCCCAGCTTGGATACCTCAGCTAGAACCTTAATGGGTTTTGATGCACTCAACGAAATTTCAGTACAACATCAGAATGAAATTGGATTACCCTAAGGTCGGATAGCTCATCCCCACTCCCCTTATCCTGGTCCCACCTCTTATACATGGTTTGGGAAGTTTTGGGTGGATGAGTTATCCCCCTCTCGATTTTGTACCGCTCAATCCCCCTTATCCCTCACTAATTAATAACAGGATACCTATGTATAATTATGTCCCTACCCCCCTAATCCCCATTACCCCTCCCTGTCTCTCACAACATGAAATTGCTGAAGATGATGGTGTTTTTTACATAGCAATATTCTTCGGATAAAAAAATAAATCACTTCCGTGCATAATTTTTTTTTTGTTTTTTGGGCACCAAATTAACTCCTAAATCACAGATGTTAACCACCATGCCAGGGCTTCTGTTAGGACGTTTCCTGCTTAGCATATATAGTCAACCACCATTGCTTGGGATTTGGGAACATCTCATATATATACCCCTCCTCAAAACCCCAACTTTCAAACCATCAAACACAAGTAAAATATTCCTCTCTCTCTCTCTCTCTACAATGTACACTCCTTCCTCTTCTGTAATGCTTTTGGTTCTAGTGTTCATGACAATTCTAATGGCCACTGCCTTGGCGGGAAACTTTTACAAAGATGTTCAAGTCTTTTTTGGCGACGAACGTGCTAATATGTCCGATGGTGGCAAATAGATGTGCTTGTCACTGGACAACATCACTGGCTCTGGTTTCGTATCCAACAGAGAGTATTTATTCGGAAGTTTCGACATGCATATCAAGCTTGTTCCTAATGACTCTGCAGGCACTGTCACCACTTACTATGTAAGCCACAAATTTCCCCCAGTATTGATATTCAGTTTCCTATTCCTCTTCAACAATGCCAACTAAGCTGAAAAAATAAAGAAAACAAAGCAAAGAAAATATAAGTTGTATCTTTATTTTTATTTTTTTCAAGCACAGTGACAATGTACTTAATATGGCTTTCTTCTTTCTGTGCAGTTGTCCTCTCAAGGACCAAACCATGATGAGATCGATTTTGAATTTTTAGGCAATGCGACTGGACAACCGTATAAAATCCATACCAATGTTTACTGCAATGGCCAAGGGAATCGGGAGCAACAATTTTATCCGTGGTTCGATCCCACGACAAAATTCCACAAGTACTCAGTGATTTGGAATCCCCAACGTATCATGTAACGCACCCTATCCTCACCTCTCATATGTCTAAACATTTCCTATTTTTTATCGGCCTCATATGTGTAAAGTTTCTACGTAGAATGGAGTTGCATTTCTTAAAAGAAAAAATATAGGAACACATTTTCTAGAAAGAACTCCAAGTCTAGCCATTACTGTATTCAGAACCGTTAGATGTATATGGATCATACAGTTTTTGATCTTTGATCTTTGAGATATTACTGTGTCACATCATTCTAATACTTATACGATGCTTTGTATGTTCAGATTCATGGTGGATAATATCCCAATCAGGGTATTCAACAACAACGAAGCATTTGGAGTTCCATTCCCAAATAGCCAAGCAATGAAGATCTACTCGAGCATTTGGAACGCGGATTCGTGGGCAACCGAAGGTGGGTTAGTGAAGACCAATTGGACGTATGCTCCTTTCACTGCTTGCTATAAGAATTTCAATGTAAATGGTACATGTGTAGACTCATCTGAATCATCGTCATGTGGTACGTCTAACACGAGTTCACTAACAAGCGCTGCGGCATGGGAAACCCAAGGGTTAGACCCCGACAACCAGGAAAAACTCATGTGGGTGCAGAACACCCTCATGGTTTACAATTACTGCACCGACTACAAACGATTTCCCGATGGTTGTCCGTCTGAATGCAACCGTCCAAGGTTTCTGCAATGAGCGCGCGATTGTACGACGTCATTTCTTAATTTTTATCAAAGTGATGAGCGTATGGTCTTTATTATCTATTCTTTCATTGTAATTTATAAACTACCTGCAAGCTCGTGGGTATTTTTTGTTCTTCCAATTCAAATGCTAATGTATTAATTCCAAATGAAAGATTGAAGAGATTTTTTTGAATAATTTCACCATGCTATGTTTGAAAGGGGTATGAAAACCGCAAAGAATTGAGCAATTATACAAATTAATTAAAAAGAAAATCTTGAAACCAGTATAGTATTTTTGTGGTTAATAAGATTTTAGAGATAATAAAAATGCAATATTGTTCAATTAGTTTCGTTATTATGAACTCTAACACGTACAAATCTATAATTACAGGACAGAAATAAGAGTTGACACACAGTATTCCCAAGCCCTCAAAAAACTAAAATTAGTGCAAGGGAAACATGAATTTCTAATGTAAGTTAGTGATTAAAAATTGACACATTACCTATTTTGGCCCTCGGTAACTACTACTTACTTTCATCATTTTTAATGATTGGAGGGGTGTTGGGGCCACCTGATAAAATTAGGCCTTGTTCTCCTATAAATTTTAAGTGCATTTTATGAAAATCTCATAAAATGAACATTTTATGGATGGGTGATAAAATAGAGTTGTTTTCCTAACTGATAAAATATAGTGGTTTTTCCTATAGATTTTAGGAGGATTTTATGAAAATCTCATAAAATCACTTTGACATTTTATGTGTTGAGATTGGAGTGTCATAAAATGTGAGATTTTATGTCTCAACAATCTGTTGAAGAACACACCCTTAGAATGATACAAAGATTGTAGGGGTATGTTAGTTATTTAATATATGTGGGCTTAATGTTGGTGGTGGCAGTACCTTTAAAAGTTACAAAATGCTTTGCATATTGAAGTACAAAATGTTTGCCGCCAAAATCGATCTTGCCATTCATGGAAAGTATTTTTCGTTCATTAGTAGTAATTTTTTGCCGCACCAAACACGGATTTTATTTCATTTATTTATTGGAAAATTTTGTTTTATAGAAGAAACTCAATAGGGTACTCCGAGAAAAAGGAAGGGGATATCCAACCAAATATTGAATGCGAGAAAGAAAAAAGCAAAATATATATAACCACCCAAAATCAACCCAACCACGTCATACTCGTGGAAGAGAGGCAAAACAAAATTGCAACCCACCAATCCAGTTAGGCTCCCTCTAAGATTTTCAGGGCCTTAAGCAAATTTTAGAAATGGAGAGCCTCCAAGAATTTATATATATACGAATTATTCGATATAAGTTCAAAAATTGCCTTGTTGTGCAGTGGTGATGTGCAACGTTTGAGACCACAAGAATGGGAGTCCACTCCAGCAACCTAAAGAGAAGCCTTCACTCCTCATAGTCATGGGTAACACTCAAAGATCTTACCACTAAGCTACTATAGCATTATATACAATGTAGTTGACAAACATAATGTTTAATATATCTCCGGTTCTGGGGCCCAATTATTTGGCCAAAAACTAGAAACCCTAAGCGTTGGCCTAAGGGCATCCGCAGTCGTGGAGTTAAAAATGTGTTGTTATATGACACAAAAGTGTAAAAAGTGGTTCTTATTTGTGTGTTGTTATGACAAAATATATTGTTAATGTAAGATGTGTTGCAGTGGTGTTGTTAAAGTGTTGTTAAAATGTAAAAAAAGGTGGGACCCAGCTTTATACTTTTTTTCTCTCTCTCCCACTTTTGCGGTTTGCCCATGTCCTCTCTGCCTCTCTCCTGGAGTATGACGCATTGTCTTTTGGTTTTTAAAAAACCCAACAAGAATCTGTTGGTTAAAGGCAGCCGGACCCACATGAGAGAGGTTTAGCCACTACAACAAAAATGATAAACCGTGACGAAATTCTGGTGACGAAATTAATTTGTCTCCTATATGACTATTTTTGTCTCCTATATGACTATTTTGAGACGAAATTAATTTTGTCTCCTATATGACTATTTTGGTGACGAAAATATTTTTTTCGTCACTAATATGTTCCATCCACATCTTTTTGGTGACGAAAATATTTCTTTCGTCACTAATATGCTCCCTCCACATCTTTTTGGTGACGAAAATATTTTTTCGTCACTAATATGTTCCATCCACATCTTTTTGGTGACGAAAATATTTTTTCGTCACTAATATGTTCCATCCACATCTTTTTGGTGACGAGAATATTTTTTTCGTCACTAATATGTTCCCTCCACATCTTTTTGGTGACGAAAATATTGTTTTCGTCACTAATATGTTCCCTCCACATCTTTTTGGTGACGAAAATATTGTTTTCCTCACTAATATGTTCCCTTCAATGGAATTTTTGGTGACGAAAATATTTTTTTCGTCACTAATATGTTCCCTCCATTTACTCCACCAAAACTAATTTTCCTTATTTATTTAATCATTTTCTCGTAAAAATTTGCCTCGATCGGGTTTAGAATGCTTCTTAATTATCGAGACACAATTTCATTAACAAATTTTTTTTTTTTTCTAATCAATTGTGTAGCGATAGCTCCCCCGTTTTTAATAAAATTCTTCATTGCCGATCAAAAAAAAATTGTGCAGCGATAGCTGATTAACTTTATTTTTTGTATGAAATTAATTATGTACTCTTTAATATGTAAAAAGATAGATGGTTTCGATTGAAAAAAATTACTCAAGTGTGGGGTCGAGTCTTGCAATCTAAAAAAATGACCCGACGAACTTCGATTTTGGTGACAATGACGAGATGTGAAATGCCAACGGTTTAAATCGACGCTTGTAAATATGAAGTTTGTAATTACATTTAAAATATATATGTTAGGGTTTAGGGTTTAGGGTTTAGGGTTTAGGGGTTAAGGTTTAGGGTTTTAGGGGTTAGGGTTTAGGGTTTAGGGTTTTAGGGTTTAGGTTAATAAAAGGCTTTTGTTAAAAAAAAAAAATTATAGTCTAAAACAATGATAATAAAAAACAATGGGAATAAAAAACAAAGATTAAAGGGAAAATTATTTTTTTTTTTTAATAATTTTTTAAAAATATATATTTTTAAAGTAAAAAAATTAGAAACAAAGATTAAAAACAATGGGAAAATTATAGTAAAAAATAATTTTTAAAGTACTTTAATAATTTTTTAAAAATATATATTATTAAAGTATAAAAAAAATTTTTGTTATAAAACAATGGGAAAATTATAGTTCAAAAAAAATTATTAAAGTACTTGAATAAAAAAATATAATTTAAAAAATATTATTTTGTATAATGTAAATAAAAACAATCGATTAAAAAAATTATTTGTAAGTATAAACTTTTGTTAAAAAATTTAAAATTTTGTGTTAAAAAGAAAAAAAAAAATTAAAAAAATATATTAGTATGTGTTTGTATAATGGGTGTTCAAATGGGGAGCATAAAACAATGGGAATTAAAAAAACTTATTTTTATAGTATAAACTCGATTAAAAAATTTATTAAAAGGCTTTTGTTAAAAAAGAAAATTTTTTGTGTTAAAAAATAAAAAAAATATTAAAGTAGTGATATTAGTATGTGTTTGTATAATGGGTGTTCAAATGGGGAGCATAAAACAATGAGAATAAAAAAAAAACTTACTTTTATAGTATAAACTCGATTAAAAAAAATTTTAAAAGGATTTTGTTAAAAAAGAAAATTTTTTGTGTTATAAAATAAAAAAAATTATTAAAGTAGTGATATCAGTAGGTGTTTGTATAGGTATAAAATTTATAAAAGAAATGATATTAGTATGGGTTTGTATAAGAATAATCCGGTTTTTACATTATAAATATTAAAAAGGTGCCTACATGAAACAAGAGTTGGCCTAGCTCAGTTGGTTCGCGCACGCCCGCGCGCACGCGAGGTCACGGGTTCGATTCCCAGCAGGAGCACAATTCTGAATTTTCAGCTGCCACCTGGGCGCCATGTAGGCGTCACGCTTCGACACCTTGGCTCCACGACAGCGCCACCTGGGCGCCAAGCCAGCCGCCACACGGGTGCCACGTCAGTAGTTTCCTTCATAAATTTCTGTCACGGTTAGTGACGAAATTTTTTGTCACCTAAGTAGTATCCTTCATCAATTTCTAGTCACGATTAGTGACGAAACTAGTGTGTGGGTGACAAATAATTTGCAAATTGGTGATGAAATTTTTCGTCACCAAAATTTAGTATAGGTGACGAAACAATAATTTCGTCACCAGGTGACTTTCGGAGACAACCTATAGGTGACAAAACTATTTTTCGTCACTAAGACTATCAGAGACAAACCATGCATTTTGTGACGATTTCATTCGTCTCCAATGACCAAATTTCTTGTAGTGAGCCGTACCATTACAGTTCTCTCCTGGAGTATGCCTGCCACTATTTTTTATGAGACAAGCAACACCTAAGCAACACTATTGGACACAAAAAATAAAAAAAATGTTGCTAACTGTGTAACTCTTACCCTATTTGTTATACGTATCACGATTGCGGATGACCTAATGGCTTTATGCCCAGGGCTGGCTCTAAATCCAGTCAACCCAAATCACCTCAATCCCCAATGACTCTGACAATAACACACCGGACCGCACCCCGAGCCTTTATCACTAGTACCTTCCTTCCTCTATCAGTGGCCAAGAGGCGATCTATCTTCGTCTTCCAACGACCTCACCGGACAAGCCACGAACCAAAAACCCCTGAAAATCGCTTGAAAAACCCCTGAAAATCGCTTGAAAAACCCCTGCACAATAATCCCCTGAAACAAAATTTTCTTTTATGAAAAGTATATTCTCAGAAATGTTATGTAGCCTGAACTTCTCGGCCATTAATATTAATGAACTTGCAATCACATGCATATTAATTAGTCCTGGACTTTTTAATTTTTTAAGAAAATGTTGACTTTTCTTTTGGTGATCCATTTTTCTCGATCGACATCTTCAGCCATCACATGTGCATATTTCAGTTCCTCGAATGGAGAATCAAGAACTCAGATATATAAATATGTCCATCTGACATGAATTTTTTTATGCAAATTAAACTTCGCATTTAATTTCCCTGCTAATTTCAACTATTTCAGCTAATCTTTCAACTACTCGAGTTGACTCGTATTGTGATTAACGAACTATTCAAGCTACGGCACTCTACGAACTAAAATTCTAAGTATGACTTAAAATTCTAATATTTTGGAAGTCACGTTTGTTCGAATTGTAATCCATCTTGACTGCTAAATATTTTACAGTCCTGCTAACGGAAGCTCACATCGCCTTCATTAATCACAGGAAAAGAAAAAGAAAAAAAAAAACACACCCTTCAATACACATTTTACGTTTTCCAATACACTTTTTTACACTTTTACACATATTTCAATATATTTTTTAAGCGTTACAGGAGCCTACTGGGCTTCTTTTAGCATTTTTCATATTTTAACACAGCGGACTGGATATCTGTCCATTGTACTGGACTTCTTTTATCATTTTCCATATTTTTAACACAGCCGACTGTGGATGTGTCCACTGTGGCGCAAATTGAATGGGTCTAGGTTGGAATTCTCAAAGCATTAAAATTACCAAAATTCAGCGATGAAAACAAGACATATATATATATATATAGGAAGCCGATCTCCTAAGGGCTCCCTTAGCCAAAATTCCGTGCGGATCAAGCCCTTTTTCAACTTTCCGGATCAAATTTTGACGATCCGAACCGCTCAATGTTTTTAAAATGCATTTTCCAAGGTCCACGCGGAAAATCTTCAAAAAAAAATACCCGGAAGGGCTTGATATAACGTTTTTAACAAAAACCGATCGGATGAAGCCCTTCCGGGTATTTTTTTTGGACGAATCTTCGCGGGGGCCCTTAAAAATGCATTTTAAAAACATTGAACGGTTCGGATCGTCGAAATTTGGCTTGGAAAGGTGAGGTCCGCATTTTAACTTAGATAAGGGTCCCTTATTGGAAGCTAACCCTATATATATATATAGCCGAGGAAACGCCCAGAATTGAAAACGAAATTGAATATGCAACGATGCGATACGCGCACAAGATCCAGTGATTGTGGCTCTATGATCACACGGCCGCAACTTACTCGGTGAACGATCTATCACCGAGGCTCAGTACGTTTCGCCATCACTGGTAACTTCTCAAGCAATAAAGAGAAAGATGTTTGTGAAAAGAATATTGGAGAAGCTACTCCAATATTGCGCGACAACAAAGACAGAATCTCGTTTACCACAACCACACAAAACACATTGCTATTAAGCGTCACTCTATTCCGAAGCCCCGACAAATGAAGCGAGTCAACTCAAGTAAACATTTGGAAGGCCATATCAGATGAAGTGAGTCAACTAAATATTGTGCGTATAGCAAAGATCAAGTTGCGGATATCTTCACCAAATTTCTTTTAATGAACAAGTTTCCATATTTTTTAGAAAGGTTGGGTGTTACTTCATGACACCAACCCCAGTGCTAAAATTAACACCTTGTTGTTATCATTATACGTTGTAACTGGACCAAAGGCCATGTTTATGTTTGGGCTTAGTTGTTATGTTTTATTATTGGGCTCATTTAGGTGGTTAGGCCCAATTACTCTGTGTAAGGTCTCCCTGGTATTTATTTTAAAGAGTACATGAATTGAAGTAAGGTCAAGAGAGCACCAGCCCCAAATATTCACATGGGTAGATGTTCTTAGCTTTTGAGAGGGCCTTGCAATGGTTGTTTTAGAGTTCGTCTACATTATAGCTACTTAGGGCTTGTCTGGATGGAGTATTGGGCCTCCATATGAGTAATTCCGGGCCTACTCTTAAGCCTTGATCTGAGAGAGAAAAGGGTTGAGCCGGATTATTTTTGGAGGGGCATAAATAATCAGGGTGCCCCTCTTATTTTTATGGACGTGATAGCCCCATATTTAATCCGCTCGGATGACTCTCCCTAATCCGGCCCAATACACCCCAAACTCTCTAATTTATATTTATCCCCTCATTTTCAACTACAAAACAAACCAAGTTTTATTTTATCCCCCACTGATTACGAAAATCTTCCAAATCAAGTACTATTTTATCCACCATTCATCAGTGTCACATCAATATGGGTCTACCATCCTCCATAAATCATACCCCTACTAACTTACCTGTCTTTACTATTATATCCACCCAAAACTCATCTTGCATCCGATCGAGCCGTTACAGTCTTCTTGATGCTTGGTTTTGTGCTGCCAAAGCAGGGGCCTCGGTCATGTGGCGGACTTCTAATGCAGGTTTTGGGCTTTCCAGTTTTGGTTCTTATAGTGCTTTGCATCGTTTGATTTGGTTTTATCAGCAGGTGTAGGCGTTGTGGTTGGGTGCTGTGGTTTGGAGATGTTTTGAAGTTTGGATTGGTCGTTTTTTCGTTGTGGGGTTCGTAACAAATCAGTCCCTAAACAATTGGGTTGTTTATTTATAGATAGATTCCTTTACGTGTTGACAACTGTATTAATTTGAATAAGAAAGAATAGGAAATCAAGAGTATAATATACTTCCTTCGAAAACTAAAATACATTCAGGGGGATTTAGTTAGTTTTTTGAATAAATTGGTTTTTCACGGTTTTTTATGTCATGTATTGTGAGAGAATGACCTGTCTCGGTTTTTTGATAAAAAAGTTTTTAGTAGAACACCCCCTCAAT
Source organism: Vaccinium myrtillus (assembly GCA_016920895.1). Taxonomy (NCBI): domain Eukaryota; kingdom Viridiplantae; phylum Streptophyta; class Magnoliopsida; order Ericales; family Ericaceae; genus Vaccinium; species Vaccinium myrtillus. Next base: position 3,569 of record JADGMU010000575.1, on the reverse strand, counting down.
TGACAAATCATACATTTAAAAAAGAAGGATGTGTGTCGCTCGCAGTGGTTTTCTTACAAAGATTAGTCTTGCACTACCTCGTTAGTATACAGATAAAATTGCGCAAGTCCAGATCTGCATATCGATCGCCCTTCCTAGCTAATAGAAACCACTCCTAAATACTCCCTGCGTTCCGTTTTGACAGTTTCGTTTAATGATTCTAATTTTTAAAGGAACATAACAATTTCATCCTTCCTAGCTAATAGAAACCACTCCTAAATACTCCCTGCGTTCCGTTTTGACAGTTTCGTTTAATGATTCTAATTTTTAAAGGAACATAACAATTTCATCGAAAAGAAATTATGCCTTTACTTTTTCAATTTGGTTGATGTAGAATGAGGACTTGTATCATGGGACATCCAAAAATAAAATATGAGACTACCAAAATGAGACGGAGAACAACAAATGACAATAGAGAACTGGTATTTTTTAATTAGCTTTCTAATTATTCTCTTCCCGGTATTTTTTTTTTGAAATTTTCCCGCGTGGACCTTGGAAAACACCTTTTGAACACATTGGACGGATTGGATTTTCCCAAAACAATTCGCAACACAAAAAAAACACCCCCAAAGGCTGCCCTCATTGTTCCAGACCAAATTTCGACAATCCGAACCGTTCAATGTGTTTAAAACTTGTTTTTATGGGTCACCGTGAGAAATCAATAAAAAAAGTACTGGGAGAACTTCATCCGAGTAGTTTTTCATAAAATTGTACATATAGAGTAAAAAAACAAAAATACCGTGTTTTTTGGGTTTTTAGGTTTGTGTGTTTTGTTAGGAGATTGTTTGAGTTAAAATTTATGGTTTTGTGGCTCTTGACGTGTAGTGTTTTTAAGTTGGCATCTTGCCTTCCTTTGGAATTGGTTCTCGAGTGGCTTATGCTCGTGTGCCCAACATCCTTTTAATCTTTGTATTTTCTTTAGAGATTAATCAAATCTTTTTTGCCAATCGAAAAAAAAAAAAATTTGTTTTTGCGAAAGGCCCTCTCCCCTTGAAACCTTCCCCATGCGACTCCATTAAGTAATACATAATCGAATAGTTTCATGACCCAGGGAAGGTTTGCTAACCGGCACAAAACGCGTATACTCTTTTGTCTCAGGTTTTCTCTGCCTAAACTAACTTTGGCCAACAAAATCCAGCTATCGAACTAACTCTCTAGGATGCTTCGTACTTAGCATTTGTCAACTCCTATTGCTTAGCATCTTCTCCTATATATAGCCATAATCATAACCCCAACCTTCAAACCATCAAGCACACATACACTCCTCTCTCTCTCTCTCTCTCTCTCTCTCTCTCTACAATGTCCTCTTCTGTATTGCTTTTGGTTCTGATGTTCATGACCATTCTAATGGCTGCGTCAGCAGAAAACTTCAACCGCGATGTTGAAATTTATTTTGGCAATGAAAACGCAAATATACTTGATGACGGCAAACTTTGCACGCTATCGTTAGGCAATTCCACTGGCTCCGGTTTCGAATCCACAAACAACTACTTATTTGGAAGGTTCGACATGCACATTAAGCTTGTTCCTGGAAACTCCGCAGGCACTGTCGCTACTTACTACGTAAGCCACAAATTTCCCATACCAAATATCGTTTCACTATGTAGGATTTAGGAATGCACGTACTATCTCATTTTTATACAACTATCTCCTCTCTTTTTTTTTCTTTTTCTTTTGGTATAAGAATTATATGGTCTCATTGACATACATAATATGACCTTCTATTTTCTATGCATGCAGTTATCCTCTCAAGGACCAACACATGATGAGATCGACTTTGAATTCTTAGGCAATGTGTCTGGACAGCCATATATTATCCATACAAACATTTACTCCCAAGGCAAAGGTAATCGGGAACAACAGTTTTATCCCTGGTTCGATCCAACCACATCCTTCCACAAGTACACAGTCATTTGGAATCCTCAACGCATCATGTAAAGTACCCTATCCTAAGCTTTCATGATAAATTTCTGATCATTGGCCTTTTGAGATGTTACTGTGCTATTTATTTTGCAAATATCGCTTTTTTGTTTCCAACAACCTTCAGCTTCTTAGCCAATTTCTAATACATTTCTCTCGTTCTTTAAACATGCAGTTTGATGGTGGATGAAACACCAATAAGGGTATTCAACAACAACGAAGCCATCGGTGTTCCATTCCCAAATAGCCAAGCGATGAATGTTTACTCGAGCATCTGGTGTGGGGATGATTGGGCAACGGAAGGTGGAAGAGTGAAGACCGATTGGTCGCAAGCTCCTTTCACTGCTTCCTTTAGTGATTTCGAGTTAGAAGCTTGTGAATACTCATCGGGATCATCTTCATGTGCTTCTTCTCAGTCTACCAATTCAACAACAAATGCTGAAGCATGGCAAACCCAAGCATTAGACTCCGAAGACCAGGAAAAATTACAGTGGGTGCAGGACAACTGCATGGTTTATGACTACTGTACTGATTACAGTCGCTTTCCTGAGGGAATGCCCGCTGAATGCAATCAACCTAGGTTTCAGCAGTGAGCGTGACGATCATTTTCTTTTGTATATTTGTTATTAAAATTAAGCTTATTAATTGGTATTATTTATTCTTTCATTCAATTGCCCATGTAATAATAAGCACAAATGCAAGATTGAAGAAACTTTTTGGATGAGTAAATTTGTACCCCTTGATGGACCTTGTTGGGCTTGACAGTTTCCATATATAACTAGAGTTAGAGTGTGCTGCACGTCAAAATTTATATTCGCATTCAATTATTTTGTTGGAGACTGTGCTTCCCATTCTTCCTAAGAATGTTCTCTCGTTAGTCAAATAGCGAGTAATAAAACACGGAACCGGGGGCCCTGTAGTGAGTGAGATCACTACATGCGTGTAGTGAGCTCTCTTAACCGTCTGATCAGAGATTAACAATTTAGATAAATTGGAGTTAAATTAAATGTAAAAGTACTTTTAAAATGTAAGACGATCTGGACCGTTAATCTCGGCTCAGACGACCGAGATAGCTCACTACACGCATATAGTGAGCTCACTCACTACAGGGACCCCGGTTCCATAAAACACGGGGTATGAGGCAATAAAATGTTCTCCCGTTAGGATACGGTGTTGCGAAAAACTTCATATGTTGCATCCGCAGAGTTGTATGTTGCGGCTCTCACTTAGGGTAATGCGGCAGGTTAAGAATTGGTTAGACAGTTTTTCCTAGTTTTCAAGTTCAGTCGATTGGGCTTAATCTTTTAAACCTCAATAATAAGCAATAACAGGAAATTATATTTAGGAGATAAGGGTTATGAACTAATCTACCTTATGTTTAGAATTAGGAGCGAAAATCAGAAAATGGGTGGAAATGGCTTGCTGAGGAAGAACTTTCATTTTTTAACAGCAAAAAATTAAAAAAATTATTGTTTGGTTTTGCGTCGATTTTTGTATTTGCATTTAATCGAAAAAATTGCATTTGTTAATTTTGGTCGATTTTTTGTCGATTATTAGTTCGTCTCAACGGGAGAAATTCAAAAAAGTAAAAAATTATTATCAAAATTTTT
>JADGMU010000573.1:0-34637 GCA_016920895.1 Vaccinium myrtillus | reverse complement strand
TCATGGTCCAAAGTATGTGACTAATCAGCTGCACAGTTCAACTTTGAATGACGAACTTTGAATGACAGCCTTGATAAGCATAGAAAAAATAAAGGTTGACACATCAGAAGCTGCCTTGATCAACATAGTAAGGTAAAATCCTTTGCACATCCTTTGCACACCTGAACAATAGAACTAGAAAGACGGCAAACATGAAACAAACACTATAACAGTTGGTTAAAAGAGTCGAGCGTCGAGGTTCCCTAAAAATAGTATTTTGAATCATTGCACCGCAATGGAAGTTATTAATTTCAGTTAATAAAGGATGCAGTTCCCTCCCCCACGGGACACAGCGAAATCGATATTTGAGGGACCTCGGTGTGTAATTTCGGCTATAGGCCCGACCTAATTATTTCATTGTTAGCTTGTAATTAGGGTAACACGCTTTCAGAGAAAACAGAGACAGAGAGGCGAGAGAAAACGCAGATCTCAGAGAGATTGCGAGAAGACTTGTACTCTTGATTTCGATTTCATAGTAAACTGGTGTGGCTCCCGTGGTTTTTCCTCGCGTTGGGGTTTTCCAGGTATATCTGTGTCTCGCTTTCTTTTCCGTTTTTCATTACGCACGATTACTTGTTTTTCTGTTATGTGATTCATTGTTTCCAAGATCCATAGGGGTGTTGTGGGGTTGCGAAAAACAGAAAGTAACTTATCAAAACCAAAACTCGGAAATGTGAATATAAATTCACAAATTGGATGAGACTAATATAAAACAAAGCCATTTCATTTAACTGTAGATGAGAGTATTATAAATTTGATGTTTTCAAGCGAGAGCCCCATGCCGCGCATCCATAGAAACCTTTCCTATGTGAATTTGACAGAAGATGATACAGTCTTGAATTGGAATGCAAGAATTTAGGGTTAGGGGGAGAATTTAGGAATGGAAAAGACGAAGAGAATCGCTGGTATTCAAGAAAGAACGATTACAATAGCAGTTGCAGGAACATTAGGTTCCAATTCACAACAAGCTATGATACTTTTCTGTTACAAAGTTGTTACACCCTATAGCCCACTAACCACTCCTCTTATACATTCATTCATCGCCTAACAGAAGTTCCCGCCCAAATCAAGAATTGAAAGAAAACAGAAACGTAACAGAAAGTTAATCAGAGAAAAGAAGAAAAGATCTTATTAGTGACGTGGCAGCTGAGCTGGCAGGAATGGGTTGTAACATTCCTTTTCCCTTAAGAGCAGCCTTGACCTCAAGGCTTAAAGTCTGGAAATCTGGTCACAAACTGAGTGTACTGCTCCCACGTAGCATCCTCAACAAATGTGCCTTCCCACTGAACCAACAACTGAGTAGCAGGCCTGCCCTTATAGTTAATCAAACGCCTATCCAAAATGGCCTGTGGTTGGGGCGTAAGAATTCCCTCCTCAGAGATAGAAGGTAGAGTAGGACAAGGGGTAATGGTTTGACCTAACTTTCTCTTGAGAAGGGAGACATGGAACACAGGATGGATTTTAGTAGTAGCTGGTAGGGCCAACTTGTATGCCACCAAACCCACCTTTTGGATCACTTGGAAGGGGCCATAGAATTTGGGGGCCAACTTTTGATTAGACCTGAATTGAGCAGTAACCTGGCGATAAGGTTGCAAGCGGAGGTAAACCCAATCACCAACTTCAAAAAATCTCTCAGTCCTGTGTCTATCTGCCATTTGCTTCATACGATTCTGAGCTTGAACCAAGTGTTCCTTAACCATCTTCAGAGTAGAGTCCCTGTCCATTCCTCACTGGTCCACAGCAGCCACCAAGGTAGAACCAGGGATGTATTGTATGTGGGTTGGAGGAGCTTGTCCATACACAATCTGGTAGGGGTCAGTTTGGTAGAAGCATGATATGTAGTGTTATACCACCACTCAGCTAAGGGCAACCAATGAACCCAAGCCTTAGGTCTATCTCCTGTAATGCATCACAAATAAGATTCAAGGCACCTATTTACAACTTCAGTCTGTCCATCAGATTAGGGATGGTATGTTGTACTCAAGTTGAGAGTGGTTCCTTGCAGCCTAAAGAGTTCCTTCCAGAATGTGCTTGTAAAAACCACATCCCTATCAGAGACAATAGTGGCTGGCATGCCATGTAACTTGAATATGTGATCCATAAAAACTTGAGCAACCTCCAATGCTGTGTAAGGGTGTTTAAGGGTCATGAAGTGGGCATATTTGGAAAGTCTGTCCACCACCACCATGATAACAGTTTTTCCACCAGAGTTGGGTAGGCCCTCAATAAAATCCATTGAAATATCAGTCCATATCTTTTCTGGAATGGGTAGAGGTTGTCAGAGGCCTGGGCTAGCAACTGTCTCCCCCTTATTCTTTTGGCAAATGTCACACTCAGCTACAAACTTGGTAACACTCCCTTTTATACCCTTCCAATAAAAAGATCTTTTGACCCTGTGATAGGTCCTTTCTGAACCAGAGTGACCCCCTACAGGGCTACCATGCATTTCCTGTAGAATTAATCTTTTAACACTGTCAGATGAGCCCACCACCAACCTGCCTTTGTAAGTCAGGAGGTTATGCTGCCATAAGTAACTAGGATGGGACTGTGGGTCCAAGACCAAGTCATTGATGAGAGTTTGTATCACAGAGTCAGCTTCCCATGTCTGTTTCAAGGCTACCAGCCAATCAGTCTGAACTGCAGATATTGCAACAAGGTGAGGTGAATCTGCTAAGTCCTGTCTTGAGAGTGCATCAGCTACCTTGTTCTCATACCCTGACTTGTGTATGATTTCATAGTCATACCCCAGTAACTTAGTGAGCCACTTCTGTTGCATGTGAGTAGTGATTTTCTGACTTAGCAAGTACTTGAGACTCAAATGATCTGTTCTGATTATGAAATGGTTGCCCAACAAGTAATGTCCCCATTTTTGTACTGCATAAACCAAGGCCAGCAACTCCTTCTCATAGGCTGACAGTCCCAAGTGCTTAGGGGCTAAAGCCTTGCTGATAAAAGCTATGGGGTGCCCTTGTTGCATGAGCACAGCACCTATTCCTAACCCAGAGGCATCACATTCAATGACAAACTCTTTAGTGTAATCTGGTAGTGCCAAAACAGGAGGGGAAGTAATGGCCACTTTGAGCTGTTGGAAGGCATTTTCAGCTGACTCATCCCATACAAAAGCATCTTTCTTGAGCAGTCTTGTCAAAGGGGAACTAACCATAATCCCTTATGAACCTTCTGTAATAACCAGTAAGTCCCAAAAATCCTCTAAGTGCTTTAATGGAGGTAGGCCTGGGCCACTTCATCATCCCTTCTAGCTTGACTGGATCAGCTAACACCCCCTTGTCAGAGATTATGTGACCTAAATATTCCAAACTTGTCTGTCCAAATGCACATTTGCTTTTTTTGACAAACAAGTGATGGGACCTTAATATGGATAAAGCAGTGGTCAAATGGTTCAAGTGGTCAGACCAAGTAGGGTTGTAAATCAAAATGTCATCAAAGAAGACTAGGATGAATTTCCTCAAGAATGGTCTAAAAATGGTGTTCATCAAGCTTTGAAATGTAGATGGGGCATTGGTCAGCCCAAAAGGCATGACCAAAAACTCATAATGGCCCTCATGAGTTTGAAAGGCAGTTTTATTGATGTCCCGAGGATGGACTCTGATTTGGTGGTACCCAGCCCTCAAATCCAATTTAGAAAACACCTTGGCTCCACATAACTCATTCAATAGTTCATCTATGATAGGAATGGGATACTTATCCTTGACAGTGTGCTTATTTAATTCCCTGTAATCAACACACATTCTCCATGTGTTATCCTTCTTCCTAACCAATAGAACAGGAGAAGAAAAAGGACTCAAGCTAGGCCTAACGATACCAGAATCCAACATTTCTCTGACTATCTTTTCAATTTCATTCTTTTGTATGTAGGAATACCTATAAGGCCTTACATGCACAGGTTCAGTCCCTTCCTTAAGAACAATTTGATGGTCAAATTCCCTTTGAGGGGGCAAGGATTTAGGCTCTTGAAACAAATCATCATAATCATCTAAAATATGTTGAATATCAAGGGATACCTCTTGGTCTTTACTGTCTATAGCCATACAACTTAGTTGTGCGATAACCCCATGGTGAACTTGCTGCATGGTCTTACTCATTTGCTTGGGAGTAACCTGTTCCACCCTTATCTGAGCATTCCCTTGCAAACACACAGGTTGTCCTTGCAATTGGAATTCCATCTTCAGGTTTCTGAAATCCCACAGAACAGGACCCAAAGTTGACAACCACTGGATACCTAGAACCATGTCACAACCTCCAATTGGCAACACTCTGACCTCTGTAGTGAATGACAGCCCTTGCATCTCCCATTTGAAAGTTTTGCACACAGCCTTACTGCACAGCTTGGTTCCATCTGCCACTGTTACTGACAGATTTGGGGTTGCTTCCACCTTGTACCCCGAAATTTTAGCTACTCCTGGTTCGATAAAGTTGTGGGTACTTCCTGAATCTATTAAGATGGTGATGGTTCTTCCCTTCAAAACCCCTTTAACCCTCATAGTTCTAAAAGAATTACTGCCCACCAAGGCATGCATGGAAATTTGGACATTTTCCAGATCTTCCTCCAACAATTCTTGGGAATTAGGTTCAATTTCTTCTTCTTCCTCATCATCCCCAATTATCAAGAAGAGTTGTTTCCTTTGACACCTATGCCCTCTCACAAATTTTTCATCACAATTGAAACACAACCCCTTTTCTTTTTTGGCTTCCATTTCTTTCTGTGTGAGTCTCTTGATAGGGTATTGACTGATATTGGACTGAAATACAGGTGTAACAGGATTGACTGAATTAACAAAGGGTTTAGGGTCTGTTCTTACCCCTAGTGGTGGAGTAGGTCGTGGCATAGCCAACATGGAAGATGCCCCCCAATTAGTTGGGGCTACCTTGCCTGGAAACCTTGATCTCCTATGGATTGCATCAATGCTTTCCTCCTGTAACCTGGCCAATCCAATTGCTTGAGTGATAGTCACAGGATGAAACATCTGGACCCCAGCCCTAATGTCTTCTCTCAGACCACTCATAAAGCAACTTACGAAAAACTCTTGTGTAAGGCCATTTGTTCGATTAGCCAACTCTTCAAACCTCTCCTGGTAAACCTTAACTGTGGAGATCTGGGTAAGTTTAGTCAACTCGCCGATGGCATCTTCAAATATATTGGGCCCAAACCTTGCCACTATCCCTTCCACGAACCCTTTCCAACCTAGGGTTGTATTGGTCTTCTCAAACCACTGAAACCATTGAATGGTCTTCTCGTCCAAATGCATTGTTGCTAACCTGACCCTCTGTGAATCCTCAATTTGATTGAATTCAAAAAATCGCTCACATTTGTACACCCATCCCGACGGATCATTCCCTTGGAATTTGGGAAAATCAATTTTGGAAAATCTGGGTTGAATCGAATGGACCGATTGTGCCCCTGGCCCAAAATGAATGTTGGAATGTTCAGCTTCATCAGCTGCTTGGGGAAAGGTGTTTGCGGCGATCTGATCATATTTCACACTCATGGCAACGATGAGCTCCTTCAACTCTTTGATCGAATTGTCGGTGCTTTCCTTCAGTTGTTTGATGGCCTCCTCGTTTCTCTTCTGCTCCTGCGATCGTGTATCCATGGACGATAATCAGAGTGTCCAAGGGTCGATTGCTCTGATACCAAATGATACAGTCTTGAATTGGAATGCAAGAATTTAGGGTTAGGGGGAGAATTTAGGAATGGAAAAGACGAAGAGAATTGCTGGTATTCAAGAAAGAACGATTACAATAGCAGTTGCAGGAACATTAGGTTCCAATTCACAACAAGCTATGATACTTTTCTGTTACAAAGTTGTTACACCCTATAGCCCACTAACCACTCCTCTTATACATTCATTCATCGCCTAACAGAAGTTCCCGCCCAAATCAAGAATTGAAAGAAAACAGAAACGTAACAGAAAGTTAATCAGAGAAAAGAAGAAAAGATCTTATTAGTGACGTGGCAGCTGAGCTGGCAGGAATGGGTTGTAACAGAAGAACTACGTCATTAATGATGTTTTCAAGCGAGAGCCCCATGCCACGCATCCATAGAAACCTTTCCTACTTCCAGCTCAAAATTGCGGTTTCACACTTCCTCACATGCTTCCCTATTTGAAAATAACTCAAGGTCTTACTAAGAAATACAAAATCAGAGGTCTGCCAACTAACCTAGCAGATGGTATACAAGCAAAAAGGGACCTATGTACCAATGCACGACAATTAGGAGGCTAATGGCAGCCGACGAGAGAGAGAGAGAGAGAGAGAGAGAGAGAGAGAGAGAGAGAGATAAGCAGCTGTTGTTTCACCCTCTTCCAATTTTCCAACAAGATATGGTATAGAATACAATGGCACATCAATTGGCTTATTGAAAGCAAGTTCAATGATGAAACATTCAAAACTCTAACATCAAGTCACACCCTGATAGTCTGATCTGAAAATGCATGCATAGCTAGCACAAATGGTTGCAAAATACCATCACAGATGTACCCCCAAAAAGAGTAAACAAGATGGAAATTAAACCAACCAGAATATGGAACGAAGAACAAATCCACAGACAATGTTAGCTTTTGGTTGTTCTGTAATTTCTGACAGGCGGGTGTCAGCCGTAGCTTCAAAGTAATCAATGCCTTTATCACCGCAGTCAACTGAGCTTTCGTCTTTCTTCCTTCCAGCAAATGGGTAGTAGCGACATAAGGCATCCGAGAGCGACTTGCTTGACGTGGCTAGTACTTTCAATTAGAGAATAAATGGGAAATACTAGAAAGGTGGAAAGATCGAACAAAGAGAGCCGAAAAATTCTGAGGTTAAGTACCAAAAAGAAAAATTCTGAGGTTGTTGGGCGTTGGAGAGGAAGGTCTGATGGACTCTTTGGAGATGATTTCCATGTTAGCCATCCTGATAAGCTTGGTTTGTGCGTTTAGGACAAACCCAACAATTGTTAAGAACGCCCAGTCCAACAATCAAAAGGCCCAGTGCATTTACCATTTCCATTCACCCACAATTTATTTACACGACCAACTTAAACTAATGAACCCAAACTTCACACAAAAAAACAGGGGAAAAAAGTATAAAACTTAATATCACATGCAAACATCGACACTTTTGAGGAGAAAAAAACACAGTATTTGAGAAAAAAGTGATAAACTGCCATACTTCTATTTTTACCATTTCCTTCCCACTAGTAATAAACGTACATAAAATGAAAAATGAAAATAAAAAAATAGAAAGCTAAACTTGCGCTTTGGAACTACTCAATTATACACCGAAAGAGAGGAATGAAAACCAACCACACTATCGAGCCCAATTTTAACTCGGCGGCAGCTATATCGATGATATCATCGTTATTTTATTTCACCATTGATGCAGCATCATCTGATTCATTTTCGTTCTCAACTTGCATTTTACACTCCACTTAATTACTATAGTACTCTATAGGAGCAGTAACAAAAACCAGCTGTAACAAAATCAGTCAAACACCAAATAAAGATTCCCACTGTGTAACAAAAATACATGTAAAGTCTACCAGCTAGATGATTTAGCGATACCAAAAGAAAAAGGGAAAAGAAAGGGGGAGAGAAGGGCGTTCTACCAAAAAGAAACTTGCCATTCATCTGGGTTATTAAAAAATCCCACAAAATAGTACACTGAATTCAACCACAGTGCCTCATTTTCAACACAAACTAAGAACATTGGTCCGGGTGTGCAGGAGGGGAAAATATCTCGTAAATCTAATATTTCTTCAAGTAATCAACGTAAATAGGATGATACTACTGAAAATTACTTTTGCGCTTGCAAAATCCATCCCTAAACTGATAGTAAAAGTACAATGGTCTACCGAGCGAAAGGTGACAAACCATAGACATCGAGGAGATGGGCCAAAAGAGATTATGAAGGTTTCTACATAGATTGGCAAGTTAGAAAAACCAAAAGGCAGTCCAACTTATACTAACGCAACATCACTCTGTTAGGGAACCAATGAACCAAGTTAGCCAATAAACAAGAAAGAAATAAGAAAAACACAACAATGCATTTATTGCAACAAAGTAGATGACACTTCACAATAACGTAGATAGAACGAGAGAGATACTTGATTGCAGAAGAAATGGTACCACTGTTGAGGTAAAAAATTCCTGAAATGCTGGAGAAAATTTTGTCCATTCTAAGTAGTAGATATTGCTAAGGAACCATATTTATTGAGCAGGTTTCCAACAGGAGATAACACTCCAGATTTTCCCTTTCCATCCCTGTAGCATCCACCACAAAATCCTCGTGGTAACCCAACTTGACTTTAGCCCTCACATCCTCAACTATCTCAGGGTCGAGTGGGCATTGCTCGAGCTTGTTGAGAATTATATCGTGCTAAAAATCAGATTTATCAGATCAAAATTTCTTTGGAACGCATTTCTCTTTAGAAGAATGGACAGTGGACACTAGATTAAATCCATTTTTAATAGCATACATACACAGAGGGAGTGGAAACCTACATTTGCACTTGCAGCAGATATGAGAGAGAGAGATCAAAAAATTTCCCAGGTTAAGCCGTGATTTTTCCAATTTCAGCAAAATGCCCTCCTTAGCGCTTTTGCCAGGCATAGGTTTGGATAGTACCTACAACCAGTTCATTGGAGTCAACAACCCAAGTAGCATTAAAAGCATCAAACCTCTCTTCTTGTGAATGAACTTCAGAATTCTTGGATATGGTCTAGGATTAGCAAAATACGCATTGTCCTCTTGGCTCTAAGACCCATAAGTGGCATGTGATTCTACTAGGCCTAGTTCGAACCTAGAACTGACACAAGCTGTGATGTTAGTCTAGCATAAACCCACTCCAAGCTGAATTTAGTGAGTTGAGTTTAGCTCAGTTTTGTTCGATTCCACACAATCAAGACACAAACAGTATAATCATTACATAAATGAGCTAAAACAGATTAACAAGATAGAAAATATCATGGTCCCATCCATGGGCAAGCGCCAATACAAGAAAAGAAAAAACAATAACACGAAGCCAAACTGAAATAGACAAAACACACATAAGTAAATCATCAGAGATGTGCAGAAATGTCTACAACTACTCTTTAAGCCAAAGTATTACCACTGAATTAACTTGGCACATTTCAAACGGGGTTATCTCACTGCTGCAGTTAGGTAGATTTTCCAACCAAGACAAAAGCATGCATCTTCAATCATTAGGACAACAAAGTAGCCAACCTACTTCCTCACGATCAGCTTAGCCCTTGCATGCCCTTCACTAATTTGAAACTGATTCCCCAAGCCCAGATGAGCCATCAACAACCAAACCAAAGTGAGGAGCTGTCCACCTTTACTGAGTTGTGCCGCGTGGGTATTGGCTCTGCAATGACTCGCTGCATAGGACAACAATTCAACCCAAACTTTGCTTACTATTTCCCACATTCTTTTACTTTCTAATTTCTTCAACTCCTTGGCCAGCATGCATGCGTCAAACAAAATAGATTTGCTTCTATCCCCCTTAACAGCGACAGGTTCAACTGCTGTATTAACTGCAAGGATACTCTCACACGCTCGTTTCTGCAACTCATTCTCCTGCCCCTTTTCCGATTCATCACCATAGAAGCATTTCCAAAAGGAGAAGATTTTGAGACAACAATTGCCCCTTACACCTGACTTCCTAATTTTTCTTCCGAGGAAGAATTTCTTGGCCTCAGCACAGGTATCCCTAAACCTTATTTGCCCAATACCTGCGACAGTGGACAACATTGTAGCTTGCAAGATTAGAAGATATAGCATGTAATCAGAAAGGAGCTTAGACAACTCACGGAAATTCTTTTCGTGAGCAACATTGGGGTTCCCAGCATTGGTATTCCAATCATTAGTACATTTGCTGCCTTCATCAGTGTTGTAGCAGAGTTCAGTGGCTATATGCCACATAATAAGGCTCTCATCAAAGTCAACCTCGTTGACCCAACGGAGTAATTCAGTGCAACTTTCAAACCGAAGAATCCAATCCCCTCTGGCAGAAAATATCTCCTTGGCTGTTTCTAAGTCATCTGCTAGCTCGGATTTCATTTTCAACTCCTCGAAAATAAGATCTCTCAAGTCATCGCTGAAATCCTCATTTTTCACGTATTTCATCCCATCTAGCATGTTGGTTAGGCCAAAAAAATCAATAGTTGTCTCCCACCATTTAGAACGTGGGTGCAGACAATAATTTATCAAGTTGAACTTGGAGAGAGATTCAGACCACCTGAGTCGCACAATTTGCATGATCTTTTCAAAAAGAAAGCATCTAGACTCTTTTCCAGCCTCCTTCGGCCATCTTACTCTATTAACCCTGAGCAACCTCTTAAGGATCCTAATATAGCATTTAGGATTCTCATACGATGCTAGAGTCACAGCTGTCCAATCAGAGTAAAGGACCATTATAAAAGCTACTAAATCAAGCGCAATAGCACCAAGGAGCAAAGTGTAGGAAATCCCAATATCAATCTTTTCAAAATTCTTCTTGTCCACGTAATATTTGAAGAGCGCAATGGCTGCACAATTTAAACTAAACGAAAGAAACCGAAACATGTATCCAATCTCTTTTTGCACTACCGTCGCCTTAGTGTAGAGAACCTCATAGAAGAAATTGAGTTCTACCTCAACAACTTTGAAAGCATCTCTTGAGGTTCTCTTGAGGAAGAAGTCTCGAGTGTTGTTGCGCTCACGAAAACTGAAGATCAGATCTGAAATCAATCCCTTGAAAGTAGAAAAAAACCCAAAAGCGCGTTGCACCACAACCAAATCAGACAAACCAGCCCAATCTTCCTTGTTTCTTATTCTGTTGGCCCCTGCCCTACTAGGTTCAGGAATCATCTCTATTTTCGTGGGAAGTCTTGCTTCTATCTTTGAAGTGTACTCATCCATGAGCTTGGCATAGTTAGGCCCAGGATCAGGCTCTGTGAGCAAAGACTCTTTAAATCTACGGGAGCTAGCGAGATAGAGAGCACGTGTCCGCTCGGCGTACTTGATGAGTCCAGCAAAGAACATTAGCACTGTGGGGGGCCAAAGCGTCTTATAGGGATAAGACTGAAAGAAGGCATAAATGACGGCCCCGCACTGGAATACCAGACCAAGCAAGTGCCTTAGCCAGAGCTCATTATCCTCGAGGGCAAAAGCAGTGATGGTGTCGGGACCCCCAAGGTGTACCAAGAGAAAGGGAGCCCAGAAAGCCAGAAGGTCCGGATAAGCAAAAGGGCCAAACTTATCAGTTTGACCCTGGCTCTTGGAAATGAGTCCCACGGCAAAAGTAGCTGCCATTTCTGCAAGTAAGTATGCCAACCATATGGGTATGGATATCCAAACCCTTGACACTCGCTTTCTCAAAGGTGCAGAGAATATGAGAAGAATTTGCAGGAAGAGACTACCGAGGACCACTAACCGGAGATCCCATGTTGCCCATAGCTGTTTCCAATGCTCAAATTTTGTCATTTTGCTGACTACTTTCCCCTTCTCACTCTCTCACACAAACACAGTATTCCAACCTTAGGAGGGTAAATGGATCTGCAATAGGAAAAAGATAAGAGTAACAGATATGTGAAACTTGGGGCCAAACATATACAAACTTTAAATACTTTAAACCAATACTACCATGATAATAAGGATTTTTGAAACTTAGTCCCTGCGTAGCTGCCCCTCAGTCCATACTCTCTCTCTCTCTCTCTCTCTCTCTCTCTCTCTCTCTCTCTCTCACTCATACAGGACCAACTATTGGGTGCTCCCGGTATGACATTTCATCACTTAGATGTTCCTCCGGCCAATTAGTTACCACAAATCACACTTTCTTGCCCCTTGTCCCCACAAAACTCAACAAATTAAAGTGTGACCGGAACATTTATCGCTACACAAAATGCTCGTAGTACTACGAGAGCGTCGGATAATAACTTATCATACATACAGAGAAACAAACATAGACATCAAGTAGCTAGGTAGTGGAGATGGATCATATTAGCACAGTTTAAACATAGAAAGGAACACAAGTAATCTCTCTCTGTCTCTACAGAAACAGCAAGTAGCAAGTGGGTACAGCATTAGAAGCTCAGGATTTGGACCATACTGTTCCTAGCTAATCTTAGGATGTGCAGAATCTGTAGCTTAAACATAGTCAAGATTGAACTGAAAATGAGTTGAGAATGGGCAGGCATTACCTGATTTTCGGCTGTTTGGTACTGATTCTCTGAGTAATTTGAGATCTGTTCTCGAATTTGGCTGAGAATGGTCCACTTAGCTTAGCTCGGCTCTGGCTGAGAATGGTCTAATTTGAGTCCGTCAATGCTCCTCCATGAAATAAACAGGGGTTATTGACTTGGAGTCTTCCAAATTGACATGTATTGGTATTGGAGCCTCACACCACGTTTTTTTTTCCCTTCTCTCTCTCTCTCACATCAATGATTGAAGGAAATATAATCCGTGGAACGTGTTATTCTTACCAAGCAAAGATTTTTCGATTAAAAAAAAAAAGCAGCAAAGAATTTTAAAATATCCGAAAGAAAATTCAAAGAAACAAATTGTGCATATAAAGTTCACTAAAACATAAATAGGCAAATTCGACAGATTTTTGAACTATTATTGTTATTGATTAACTTCTTAAAGTTTTGTTATAATCTTTTGCTTTTTAAATTTCTCTAATCAAAAAAATTTCATAATTCATAACAAAAACACATACCCCAAATGTAATATAACATAACTTTTGTTAGTTTTGCATAAAAATTATTTCTTGGTCTCGATGAGAGAAATATAAGAAATAAAACATTACGACTTATAAGAACTTGCTAATGAAAAAATAAATTAAAAGGTGACCGCCCAATATGATCACCGTAGTAACCCGTTTTGGATTAATAACTAGGCTGGATTTTTTTTGCCTTTATTAAAAAATATTTGCATTTGTTAGATTTGCGCCAAATTTTTGTTAATTATTAGTTCGTCTCGACGAGAAGATTCTAACAAGTAAAAAATCAAAAACCAAATTAAACCTTTTTTTAATAAAGACACAATCCAAAAAGTGTTTCTGTTTTGCATTAGTTTTGTCTTTAGCGAACTTTTTTAAGATTTTGATCATTATTACTAATTTTTTACTTTCAAGACTGCTCTCGTTAAGACGAACTAATAATCTAAAAAAACTTGACACAAAACTAACAAATGCGTAATTTTTTGAATAGCAACAAAAAAATAATCAGACTTCTTTATTAAGGCAAAATGGGACAACGTTGTTGTCACCTAAAATACCGAATTAAGTGTTTCAATAAAATAATGACAAAAGGTTTCGCCATCCGTTTACACTTTGCATGGTCGTTTTGGTTGATTTCTCTTAGATATGGTTCAAACTTTTACATCACATAGTTTTGCCTCGATGAGAAAGAATGAAAACTATAAAAACGTAAACCAAAACAAAAAAAAAGTTCATATATAATGACGAAAAAGACCCAAAAGACAATCTTTTTCTAATGGAACTTTTTTTTTCAAATTTACTCTATATTTTCAAATTATTATGGTTTTTCCCATCGAGATAAATAATGTGTTGTAATTTTTAACTCATAGACAATAAAAATTTAAAAAAAAAAAAAAAAAAAAAAGACCTTCCCAATAATAAGTCCTTAAAAATTTGTCCTGCTACCTGCAAGACAAGATCTTTTAAAATTCAGACAAATGTTGTGACATTAATGGTCAGATCAATTTTATACGTTACTATTGAACTAATGTCAGACAACATTTTATAGAGAGAGAGTGAGAACCCTGATCGGTTGATGCTTGTGACCATTTGCATTATTAAACCAGCTTTATTCGGTTTGAGTTTTGAAGGAGGGTTTTGGGAGTAATGAGTAGAGAGAGATAAAGAGAAAATTTTATTGGAGACCGTGCAGGTGGATCTTTGAGACCCAAACCGAACAAGTGTATGTAGTTTCATTTTGGTATTCAGTCACCCTCGACTTTGTAAAAAAATGAAGCCAAGTTATTATGAAAAAAGAAAAATGCTAAAGAATGTATAGTGGACTTACGTTAAATTTTAAAAAATATTTTAAAATGTGTGAAAATATTATAAATTGGGTGAAAATGTATTGAAAAAATGTAAAATGTATAATAGAGTTTTTTTTTTATTTTTACATAATTATTGTAAATGCAGTGGGCTTTCAATAGTAGGACTCATTAAAAATTTACTTATTACTTACACTTTTATATCCAGCTTGCTGTAAGTTTTAGTATCAAGACCCGCAAGACGAAGTTTGCAAGAGTGAACTGTTTTTTGGGAGGCCGCGTCAATTACTAATTGAATTTGAATTTAACAAGGAATTTGGCATGTTGATGGACTTTTAAGAGCACCTCCATCAGAGTTTATAAAATAGTATTTTATTACCTTTCTACATAATTTGACAGGTGAACTAGAAGTGTACTCTTCAACAGACTACAAATTCTAGTTTTTTACCATTTTTAATCTTTAGTAATTTGAGAATAAATTTAACTCTTTTATAAGTAAGATTTGTCCTCACTCCTCACCCCACCCCTTTACTCTTTTATCCTCATTTCTGCAAAAGCAGAAATAGAAGTGAGAAGACGATAGGAGACCCTGACGCGTCATCCTCAAATAGAACAACCAACCACAATCGAATTTAATAGAACAAATAGAACAACCAACCAAAATCGAATTTAATAATTGCACCAACTTACCAGATTAGAAATGAATTCAATTATTAAAATCATTCACACCACTTGCTCTACCTTTTGTTTCAAAAGATCAATCGTTCTTTCGTATTAAAGAAAAAGAAAAAAAGATTACTTCTTTTGCTTGTTACAGTGGATGATGATCCAGAGGTATGCTTCTTGACGATTCCGATTCCCACGATGAGTTGCGGATTCGTTTGAAGGAGGTTTTTGAGGTAATACTATTAATAAGTGTGAAAAAACTTATTGAAATTTGTGGTGAGAGAGGGAAAAGGTGTGAGAATTCCAAATGTAGGAAGCTTGGCTCCAAATACAAGTTTTTTTTTCCTCGGCGAAATTAAATCAATATTGTTAGTTACTAGTGAGGTTTGAACATCAATGAACGAATGCGTAAGACTACATGTCAGCCACTATGGTACCACTCTACTTGAGGCTCCAAATACAAGTTGTAAAACGCTATTTACATTTGCTAAAAGCTTTTAGCACCCCCAATTTCCATTTGCTAGAATCACCAAAGTTATTGTAGCATGCAACTTGTTTTTAGCAAAAGCAGCACGTGAGAGAAATTTGTTTTAGTAACTTAACTTTTAGTTATTGGGAAACAGATTGGCTTTTAGCAACTTAGTTTTTAATTAACAATGTGTAGGAAAGGTCAGCGCGTAAGGTGACGAGGCAGTTGACCAACCAATTATAGCTATCCACGTGGCTCGATAAGATTCAACGGACACGTCATCAGTCAACCAAACCAGAGGACTGAGGAAGAGCCCCACCGCGAGGAGACGACCTCGCGGGAGGACATAGCAGAACTAAAGACACCCAAGCAAGGGATGCCCTATACAAGGGAAATGCTACTAAGAAGAAGTTCACCCCTCGCGAGGACCTCAGAGAAGAGGACCAACGCGACGGGATAGAGCGAACGCTCACACAAGTACGCGAACTGAGCTCGCGACTGTACCTGACCAAAAGGCAGGGATGGGGAAGTCGATGAGAGCTCGAAAGAGGTCTTGGCGCGAGCTAAAGGGCTCGCGACCATACCCAACACAGCGGGAATAGGGGAGAAACAAGTGGCTTGGTGGCTTTAAGGGATTAAGGGTCGCGACGAAGGGAAAACGATGCACTGGTACGATCTAATGGAAGCTTCCTAACGGCCAGTGACATCACCCACGTCGCCCGAATATACGGAGAGAGCACGTGTCATCATGTTATTGGGGAAATGTCTGCAGCCCCATGATTGGGTGTGGATCCCTATAAATATGAGACATTCATTCATAAATCAGAGAGACAGAGATTGAGAGATTCATTCGTCTAAGGAACACGGAAAACTTAGAAAGGAAAGGTGACTCAGAGCTCTGGAAACAAGGACTCTGTTCTTGCTAGTGCTCGCGAGCACATCTTTCTTCTAAGACTGTGATTCGAGGACAATGATGATCCAAATGGGAATGGACTGAACGTTGCTGCCTTCTCTTTCTGTATATTTGGCTTAATCCTTTACCCCTTTACACACTCTCTTATTCCTGATTCAATTGTTAGCTATTGTTTGCCTCTCCAAGTTAATTAATTGACTGTAACCACAAACCGAACCTACATAAGGCGACTCTGCTGGGGAGGCTTTCATAGCTGATGGTTGACACACGAAGCCGTTTACAAAATCAACGAAGTGGTTCGCAAATACACAGTTCTTCTTCCCATAATCTCTTAAGTGCCATTGAAACTCTTCGACAAAGAGCAATGGAACGTCAACCCGTTCTAGAAGAAATTCAAGAGCTCGATAATACACAAATTCTGGCTGCTAATGCCGAAACTCTTAAGACCATCAGAGATGGACAGCAGCAGATGCAAGATGGCCAGACTCAGTTGCTTTTGGCCATAACTCGGCTTACTCAGGCGGTGATGGCTGCTGCGACACCAATGGCTCCACCAGTGCCCCCACCAAATGGTGCAGAGGGAAACCTGGTGGGTCAGCCTCAACAGCTCAACGGAATACCACCTGCGGCACCACCACCACCAAATGGACATAACCTTATGGCACAAGCAGCACCAGCTCCAGGCATACCAGTTGCTGGGGGTATTATCCCACAGCCACCAGCATTTCTCACCTTGGCAGACGTCCAAGCCTTGCTGCAACAAGAAAAGGCTAAAGCAACTTTGCCAACTCTGCCTAATCCTGAGATTCAACCACCATACCCTGCTGTGATAATGGCCATGCCATATCCAGAAGGATATGTGCCACCAAAATTTGTTAAGTTTGATGGGAAGGAAGGAAGTGCTCAGGAGCATGTTCACCGCTTTATTGAGACGTTGGGTGTCCATTCGCAAGATCCCAACCTTCGATTGAGAGAATTTTCCAAGTCCCTCACTGCTCGTGCATACACTTGGTATGTCAACCTCGAGCCTCACTCTGTAAACACTTGGGAGGAAATGGTGAATCTGTTTTACACCAAATTTTTCCAAGTGATAGAGAAGATCACTTCGCTAAACCTCGTGAACGAGAAGCAGAAGCTGACAGAGGATATCATTGATTTCATCAAAAGGTTCCAAGACAAAGCTGTTCAGTGCCATGAGCCAGTTCCAGAGAAACGTCTGGTGGAAATCTGCCTTCTAGGCATGATTAAGGAATATAAGAAGCATTTGATCAATGGAAAGTACCAAACATTTTCTGCTTTGATGGAAGCAGCATTTAATATTCGCGGCACTGTTGATGTGGACGTACCAAAGACCACGTGGAAGAGCAAAGCTGGAGGGATTGCTACTGCGGCCTCCGCGCAAGTCTCGCGCAGGCCACAGGGGGGTGATGGCAACCCCAAGAAAAGGATCAAATCTTTCAAAGATTACAAGGACCGAGCACGAGATGCACCTCCATATCCCTGCAGCGTAGAAGAGGTCGTAGATCTCGTTAACGAATGGGTCGCGGATGGGTGCTTGAAACTCCCAGAAATTAATGTGCAGCCTACTCAGCAAGATCGTGCAAACCCGAGGTACTGCATCTTTCACAGGAGAGTGCAACACCCTACGAGTGACTGTTGGACACTCAAGGAAATTTTTAAGAGGAAGCAAGACAACAACGAGTTAAGAGTTGGCGTAAACAGAGACGTTCGCGACAGGCCCTACCCTCAGCACGAGGAAGGGGCCGCGATGGCAGAATGCTATAATGGGGGGTACTACGACTTCATGTACGATATGGAGGATGATGTTGAGGAGGTTTACATGACCTCCTTCTATGATCACATCGAGGAAATTGCCAGCTATGATCAGCCCACTGTGGAGGTGAATGAAGAAGAAAGACATCAGATTTTGTCTAAAAGCCACAAGTTCAAAACCTTCTTTGATGGATTGGGGTTTACCCCCAACGTAAGGGTGGAAATGACCAGGGCAATACTAGCATTGGCTAACAAGAGCCAGGAAGCATGTGTGGTGGAAGGTGGCTCGGTCGTGAGGACCATCCGTGAGGATTCTAACGCCATCTCCTTCTCGGGCCGCGAGACGGGAGGGTGCCATTTCCCCACAAATGACCTTTGTTTGTCACTTTGCCTACATCAACGGTATGGAGCTCAAGCGAGCATTTACGGACGGAGGGGCATCGATCAATATTATGCCCCTCGAGACGCGTTGAAAAGATTGAATATCCGGAGCCACGAATCATCAAGTCATTGGTGGGGATAGTTGGCTTTGGAGGAGAGAAGAAACCATCCCTAGGATACACTGTGCTAGACCTCGCGGTTGGGCCCATCCGTGCACCAACAAAGTTCCACATCATTGAAGGGCCAACCAACTACCACGTAATCTTGGGAAGATCATGGATGCACAAGTATGCGGTGGTCCCATCGAAACTATCATCAATGCCTTAAGGGCATCCGGGTCAAAGAAAATCACCGCACCCTGCCACAAAGGCCTTTCGAGGTCCTTCTGCGAGGCCCACCTTTACGACGTGTACTTTTCTCAAAGTCGAGGAGGCTGCGAAGTTGTCACCGCGAGTCCCATTGGGATAAAAATTCCGAAGTGGGAAAATATCAAAGGCGAGCCATTAGAACCGATCCCATGAAGCGCCCACGTGTTCGACAGTTGACCCCTCGCAAAATCACGAAGACTAGCGAAGGGGGGAAAACGTACCACTTATGACGGTGCGAAGGGTCGGTAGGCGTTTATGAAGCCTCGACCCCGCGACATTGAAGGAAAAGGGGAAGAGGTGGGGATAATTGATAAACCCGAGCCGGCTCCTCGGAGTGTATGCAAGACGGGCCAAAACCCCAACCGAAGAGCTTGAAGAAATCGACCGAGGGATGGAGAAGGCACCGCGAGGCCGGTATTCGTTAGCAAATCTATGGAGCCTAATGCTCGAGCTAATTTGGTGGCTCTGCCGCAAATACAACATGTGTTTGCTTGGCACTACAACGAGATGCCGGGCTTGGATCCAAAGCTTGTGAGTCACCATCTCGACGTATTTCCAAACTCCAAGCTGTGAAGCGACCTCGGAGGAAGTACCACCCCCGGTTTGGAAGAAAAGATCAAGGAAGAAGTGGAAAAGCTCAGGAGTGCAGGATTCATCCGACCAATCCAATATCCAACATGGTTGTGCAATATTGTACCAGTAAAGAAGAAGAACGGCCAAATTAGGGTCTGCGAGGACTTTCGCGACCTTAATAAAGCTTGTCCAAAGGATGAAATGCCATTGCCTCACATTGACACCTTGGTTGATATCACTTTGCCGGCCATGAAATGTTTTCATTCATGGATGGGTTCAGTGGATACAATCAAATTAAAATGGCACCTGAGGACGCAGAGAAGATTGCTTTTAGAACCCCTTTGGGGAATTTTTACTATACCGTGATGCCATTTGGGCTTAAAAACGCCGGCGCGACCTATCAAAGGGCCATGACAGCAATCTTCCACGACATGATCCATCATTCTGTAGAAGTCTATGTCGATGACACAGTCGCGAAGTCAAAATGCGAAACGGAGCATGCGAGACCTCGAAGGAGTGTTCAAAAGGTGCGAAAGTTTAACATGAGGATGAACCCCCTTAAATGTGCCTTTGGTGTCACAAAGGAAAAATTCTTGGGCTTTTTGGTGCACATACATGGCATTGATGCGATGAATCCAAGATCCGCTCCATCTCAACCATGCCCCCTCCCCACTCCCAAAGATCCCTCAAGGGATTCTTGGGGAAGGTCTCCTATCTAAGAAGGTTTATCCACTCTCGGCGAAATAAGCGCACCTTTGGGTGATTTGTTGAAAGACAAGGTCAAATTCGAGTGGAAGGATAAGCACCAATTGGCATTTGAGAAAGTCAAGAATGTCTGGCCTCACCTCGGACAATGGTCTCTCCACGGAAGGGAAAGCCACGATCTTATATCTAACATCTACCGCGAGGTCAATTGGGGCACTCTTGGCCCAAGAAGTGGAAGGAATTGAAAAGCCGAGTGTACTACATCGGCGAGAGAAAAAGTGCAAGGGGCGGAGGAACGCTATACACCAATTGAACGCCATTGCCTAGCGCTTGTTTTTACAAAGACAAAAGCTTAGGCACTATTTCCTCTCATTCAAGGTGCGGCTCGTGACTGAAATGACCCTATGCGGTACTGCTATCTCTCCCGATTCTTAACGGAAGGGCGCGAAGTGGTTGCTAACCACGCAGTTCGATATCGAATGCACGGTGCCTCGAGCAATCAAATGCCAAGCTCTAGCGGATCTATTGGCCCAATTCCCTAGTGGGGAGTGTGAACCATTGGGAGAGTCACTACCCGGGAGATGATTTGAAGCACTAGCGGCCGGCCATGAGCCGGAAAGCTGGACTCTAGGCTTCGATGGGGCAACAGGAGGTAATTCAGTAGGGCGGTGTCACGTTGCAAAGTGATAGCGGCGCGAAGGAGTACTGTCATACAAATTAGCATTCCAAAGGTGCTCTAACAATGAAGTGAATATGAAGCACTTATACTAGGACTACTCGCGGCCGAGAGAAAGGAATCAAAAGACTCGGAATTGTGGGGGATTCAAAACTTATAATTTTGCGGAGCGAGGCGTCTACGCCTAAAGGAAGCTAATCTCGCGCCATACGGGGCAAGCTGTTCAAAGACTCGGGAAAGACTTTGATGATATCGGCATCATTCACAAGCCCAGTCCGAAACGGGTTTCTGATGCATTAGCCACTTTGGGTGCTAAGACAAATTTGAAGAGAATCTTGTGGCCATAGAGATCACAAGGAAGATGAGCCCTCATTCGTTGAAGAAAAAGAAAGCTCCAAGGAAAAAGATTGGCGAGACCCCATTAAAACGCAGATCGCGACGGGTCAGGAGTAATTCCTATGATGTCTCTATCACAATTTACCATCCTAAAAGGGGAGTGTACTTTCGCGGTCCCCGGGGATGGCTCGCGAGGTGCATCGATGATGCGAGAGGCCAAGGAGAAAATGAAGCAAATCCATGAGGCAACTTTGTGGAGAAAATGACATAGCGCTATACGGAGAATTCAGCGTCAAGGGTACTCGGCCTTCGATGAAGGGAGACGCCGCGACCACGCTCAAGGAATGTCCCAATTGTTCACTTCACGAAATCGAGCATGAATGCAACTTCTCTAGCGAAGAAAGTTGGAGGCGAAATACATTGATTACTTGAAGGAAGGAGCCCTCCCCATGGATCGCGGCGGCATTCGAGAAGTGCAACGATGCGAGAAGAGATTCTTTGTCAAAGATGATCGGCTTTCTGAAGGACCCTTGACCATATTCCCCTCAAGTGTTTATCCAATAATGAAGCAGAAGAGGTTTTGCACAAGGTACATGAGATGGAACATCCAGGAGGTAGAAAGCTATATGAGCAAATCACCCACCTCGGGTACTATTGGCCAAGAATGGAAGGGGATTGCAAGGGCCATGTGAGGAGATGCCACGCCCCCAAAAGCATGGGGACAAGGTAAATGCTCCCTCTTTGAGCTACACCATATTCGAGCACCTTACCCTTTTCATACGTGGGCAATGGACCTGATTGGTCCCATTCATCCCTCCTCGCGAGGTAACCAGTGGATTCTGGTGGCAACAGAAATTACCACGAAATGGGTAGAGGCAGTTCCTTTGAAGCGTGCAACGGGCGACGTGGTGGCCAACTTCATTAAAGAGAATATCATTTGCGATTTGGAATCCCTAAGGTTATCCTCTCGAGATAATGGCACTCCATTTGTCAATAAACAAGTAAAAAGGTTGCTCGCGTCCTGGCATTACCCGAAGACTTCGACTCCCCATTACCCTCAAGGAAATGGGCAGCCGAGGCTACCAACAAGTCCATTGTCGGGATTCGAGCAAGCACTGGATGAGAAAGGAGGAGCTGGGCCGAGCACCTCCCAATTGCTTTGTGGGCTTATAGAACAGGCTAAGAGGAAGTCTACGCGAATGAGCCCCTTGATTTGGTGTATGGAGCGAGACAAGTGTTGCCCGCAGAGATAAGTGTGCCTTCCGCACGTCTCGCGCCGTCCACCGAAGTAACCGGGGAGCGCGAAGGGGCGATCTCGAGGCGTTAGACGAAAGAAGGGAGATCGCGGCCGAAAATCAAGAAAAGTATTGGCAGTCTGTGGCCAAGTACTACAACAAAGGTGTGGTCGCGAGAGAATTCAAGGTGGGAAGCCTGGTATGGAAGTCAGTTGCTGGGGTCATGCAGAACCTAAAGCTGCCAAAGTTCACACCAAAATGGGAAGGTCCCTACGAGGTGATTAAAGGCTGCAGAAAGTGGACACTACGGCTCGCGAGTCGGCGACCGACGGATTCCTCACAGGGCCCATCAACGCGAAGTACATCAAGAAGTATTACCCATGATATGGGCTAGCTTTAATGAAAGTAGGTCCATTCTGCAACCTTATGTCATTTTCTGCTTATTTCTCTCAAAAGACTTTACTTCTTTGCAATCAAATGTAGCCCTGGGTATTGATCCCCTCTTGAGGCAAAGAAATATGGATCGAAGTTATGAATGAAAACACTACCCCTTTTTATCTCGGAAATGTGTTCTATAAATGATATTTCAAAGGATATTCATTGGAGCATACTGGGAATATGATAAAGGAAAATGGTAGAACAAATCAGGCATCCACAGTGATGACCTCGCGGCACAAATGTTGTCAGCACAGGGGGAAATTCCACCCTTCGCGAGGTGAAAAAAGTACAAGACAAAGTACTCACTTACGCTCAAGGCCTCTAAATGTTGCGAAAAGGGACCAAGGAAATTTCTTCCTTTGGAATAAAGACCCTCGCGACGGCCGAATCCCCACAAATGATTGGGAACCAAAGTAAATTCTTTGGAATCACTACCCCTTTTTATCTCGGAAATGTGTTCTATAAATGATATTTCAAAAGATATTCATTGGAGCATACTGGGAATATGATAAAGGAAAATGGTAGAACAAATCAGGCATCCACAGTGATGACCTCGCGGCACAAATGTTGTCAGCACAGGGGGAAATTCCACCCTTCGCGAGGTGAAAAAAGTACAAGACAAAGTACTCACTTACGCTCAAGGCCTCTAAATGTTGCGAAAAGGGACCAAGGAAATTTCTTCCTTTGGAATAAAGACCCTCGCGACGGCCGAATCCCCACAAATGATTGGGAACCAAAGTAAATTCTTTGGAATCACTAACTTTCAAAAGTTGGAAAGCAACAAGACCTCACGAAGGGAAACCCTAGTATAACCAAATGCCAGGGCCCTCAGAGGAAACAGGTCCGCGAATAAGAGGGGAAACACAAAGCAAACAAGATGTGCACAAGGGAAATTTGCCCTTTGCTGCCCCGCGCGACCATACAAAACAATAACAGCAATAAGTCATAGACAGAGTTCTAAAAAGATTCCATTACCATTGATGTTGTAAATACAAAAGTTTGCTTCCCCTACAAGGGAAAGGCTTGCACTTCAAAAAAAAAAAAAAAAAAAAAGCCTAGCTACTTTACAAATTTCTGAGAGAACAAGTCAGAAGATGGAAGAACAGGCTCTGCATCAGTCAGCGAGGTCTTTGGAATGGCCTCCAGGGCTTTATGATCCTCGAGCAACAGCTTGTGACCCTCTTTCAAGGCAGAGACCTTCTCCTTGGCATCCGCGAGCAATTGCTTGTATTTCTCATACGTCTCTTTTGCCTCAGCAATTTGAGCTTCACTGGCCTGAATCTTGAACAGGCTCGCAAATAACAGCTTCGTAGAACGAACTTGCTCTAGACGATCGCGGAGCCACTGGAGGTCGAGGCCAAACGTTTCCATATCAGTAATCGAGGAGGTCATGTCCTCATACTTCTCCTCAGAAAAATCCCTCACACTTGTCTCTTGCAAGGATAATACTATCCCGCCAAGAACGTCGAGGAGTGAGCCACCCACGAGACGGCTGGCAGAGAAATTTGCAAACGTAAGGGGAAAATGCTCTGTAATGACGCGAAGGATAGGGACATTGCGAGCCCAGACACTCCAGTGAGGTACGCCCTGTGCATCAGGGAACAAGGAATGTTTAGAAAGTCCAGGGCCTGATGCCTCTTCTCGAGCTTGGGATTGGCTTCCATTCCCCTGATCCTCCGGTAGTTTCTTCCCCAGATCAGCATCGTTTGAAACTTTCTCTGCGGTAGCTTCTCTCCCTGGTCTTCACTCTCGCGAAGTGGCTCTGAGTCAGAAGGATGGCTTGATGTTAGCAATTTAGAAGGGGTAAAAGAAGGAAGACGTACGATATCTCCAATTCCTGCAAAAACATCACTGCTGGACTTACCTTGGGAGCCTCCAGACACGTCTTCGCTTTCCTCACTCCCTTCACTACTCTCAGCAAGATCATCCATATCTGAGCTTTCACTGACGTTTGATTCAAAAACGGGATCGGGATCAGGAATGCTTTTCTCCGTCGAGGAGGGTATGTCCACTACGTCTTCTTCGCGAAGGGGCGACGGAGTTCTTTCATGCGAAGAGGAAGAGGAAGGTGCGACGGCCTTCTTCGCCAATTTCTTCTTCTTCCTCCTTGGAGCAACATCCTTGACAGGACTGGGATCTTGAAGGAAGAGATCAGCCCTAGGAGAGCCTGCTGGTGAATCAATCTCTTGGGCAGGCTCCTTATTCGTGGTCGCGGTCTTCTCCTCTGACCCCTCCACTTCCTTGGGAGTCTCTGGTTGGCCACTAGAACCCCCGACCTCTTTCACAACCTCCTTCGCGATGTCACTCGCGATGTCCATAGCATTGAACTCATCAACATGCAAGGCATCTTGACTTTGTCCCTCAGCGAAACCCGACGCAGCTTCCTTCGTCTCAGGCTCTTTCGAAGGTCCCCCTGAAAGGGGAACGTCTGGAGTAGCTTGTTTGTCCGCATCGCGAGAAGAAGGGCTCGCGAGAGGCACGTCCTTGCCAGCGTCAGCGGTAGTTTTGGACGATTGAGCCTTCTCGCCTGGAAGGAAACACACAAGTCTCATTAGTATACAAAAAAGAAGTGAAACTGCAAAGCATGTATTCAATGGTTAGAAGAATCACTTTGATCAGTCTGGGCCATGGGCTCAGCTTCGGACAAAGGCTCCGCGAGGAAAAGGGGAGATTCTGTCATTGTTCGACCCTTCCGCGGAGGACCCTGAAAGATAAGAAACAATAGCGGATCAGCAAAACATGAAGGGCTAGAAGAAAAGAGGGAGAAGAGAAGACAAACATCTGACCCTGGGTCTCTTCGGAGCTGGCCCTAGCTGAGGAGGGGTTCGAGCCTTCCTCTTGTCCTTTGTAGTAGTATGAGATGGTGTGGGAGCAGTCAGGCGATCTGCAGGACGGATCTTCTGGATAG
Source organism: Vaccinium myrtillus (assembly GCA_016920895.1). Classification (NCBI taxonomy): domain Eukaryota; kingdom Viridiplantae; phylum Streptophyta; class Magnoliopsida; order Ericales; family Ericaceae; genus Vaccinium; species Vaccinium myrtillus. The sequence continues at coordinate 9,156 of JADGMU010000573.1, read as the reverse complement.
GAATGGCATTGATCACATCAAAGGGAACCACAGTCCCCTTTACCCAACATGATTGGGGGCCTCGCCAATTAGGATCCTTCCCTGGCTTAAAGGACCGCAGGGTCAGATCCCTCTTCGTGATGGGTTCCGCGGAGGACACCACCGCTGGGGTCCGGACAAAATTCTGGAAAGATTGTAAGTTCCTTGCCCAGTATACCCTGTTTTCTGGGGTGAAGACAGCCTTGCGAAAGGAGCTGGGAATGATCCTCTCGCCCCCATAATTCGCGGAGAGCTCGCGATTGAACGACTTTAGGAATCGACGGATCCCCGCGACGAAGTCCGGGGGCGGAGAAGGAGGCTCGCGAGGGACGCCTTGGTCGTACCCAAATTGTAGCTGAAGCCTGTCAGCTCTGTACAACACCATGAGGGGACCCTCAGCAGATAAAGTTGGGAGATAGCTGGGGGTAACCCATGCGAGGAAATTCAGCTTGTGCGATCGGATATTGCTACTCTGAAACTTCACAACGGTGTCCTCGAGGAAGACAGCAGAGGCTATCGAACCATCCACAATTTTCTCATAGGGACGTGGGTCGAAAGAAGTTACTTCGTCGCACCAGTCCTCGAATAGATGGCTCGCAGGAGTCCTGCTCCACCTCATGATCCTTGGCAGTCTCTCGCTCAGTCGAATGACGGGCATGTTTTTACCATCGAGGACAATGTCTCCAGCAGAATTCCTCACCTGAACACTCTTCAAAGGAGGAAGATCGTGGGGAGTGGGGGCAGCCTTTGGAAAGTATTCGTAGAAGAAAGCAAGGAGGAAGGGGATGTGGATCATGGAAGTGATCTCGTACCTCCCCATCGAACGCTCGAAATCTTGAACAGTGCGATCCAGCTGGTGATAAAAATGGCCCAGAAACATGGGGCCCAAGGGAAGCCTTTTCCCCGACGCGAGGATGGCCGCGAGAGGAATCATCTCGCGACGAGGTCCCTCGTGTGGAAGGTCAGGGAAAAGAAAGAGGGACAGAAGCTGAACGAGGAAGACCGCAAGAGATAGCGGACCTCCATGATAAGAACTCATTGTCATGGCAAACTTCCCATCCACCTCGACGGTAGAAATATCACGGAACCAAAATCGCTGCCAGGAACCCCAAGTCGTCTTGTTAGCTTTTGGAGGGGATCGTAGATTCCCCAGGGCGTCGTAGCGAGAACCAAACTCGCCCGCCTTCTTAAAATCCACTTCTATGAAATCGACCACCGATTTAACGTCAGAAGGAAGGTGGGCAGGGTCGTAGTGATAATCGCCGCGAGTGGGAAGGGCCATGAGAATCTCTGTATCAAGAAGAGTTGGGGCAGCCTCTCCAAAAGGGAAGATAAAAGTATGGCTGGTTGTGCTCCAGCGAGACACCGCGAAGTCGAGATCGCGTTGAGGACGACTCGCGACGAGATACCGCGAGAGCTGCACGGTCTTCAATAAACCCACTTCATCTAGGGTTTTCCTGTGCTCAGAATTATCAAGAATCGTGGCCACCCAATCACCCCAATCCCTTGGGGGTTGAATGCTGGCCTTGTACTGAACTTGAGAGAAAGGGAAATCGCCCCTCTCGATCCTTAGCCTCACCAGTGAAGACGGATCGACCATATCCGCCTCTGAGGCGTCAACTTCATCAAAAATTGTAAGGTACTGGGTGTTGGGGTTACCACTGAGAGGAACGTAATTTTGAACGTTAGCCCAGAAAACATCGCCTTCAGGCCTCAGAAACGGAGCCCTCCTCCATTCGCTAGTAGGAGGCAGTGCAGTCTTGGCCAGAAGAGCCTCGGTATCAGACTCGTTCTTTCGTGATCGAGTCATGACGTACTTGAATGAAGAAACTAGGGTTTCGTAGAGGGGAGGAAGAAGGAAGGCTTGAGAGCTGAAGGAAGGCTTGAGAGCTGTTGAGATTAACTCGAGAGGAGTGTGGAAAGAGTGAAGAAAACTTTAAACCCCTCTCACAACGGGTATTTATAGGCCAAGTACCCCTGCCCTCAACGGTCGGAATGGCTCCAGCAGTCCAATCGGCCTGCAACAAAACTTCGAAGTTTGGGAAACCGCCATCTTTTGGAGGGGAATGCTAAAACGACGGGATCTGCTGACGTCGCACGCGCGCGATAGAGCGCGTATGAGACCACGCGCCGCGGAATCACGCTCGCGCGAGGGGCATATGTAGGAAAGGTCAGCGCGTAAGGTGACGAGGCAGTTGACCAACCAATTATAGCTATCCACGTGGCTCGATAAGATTCAACGGACACGTCATCAGTCAACCAAACCAGAGGACTGAGGAAGAGCCCCACCGCGAGGAGACGACCTCGCGGGAGGACATAGCAGAACTAAAGACACCCAAGCAAGGGATGCCCTATACAAGGGAAATGCTACTAAGAAGAAGTTCACCCCTCGCGAGGACCTCAGAGAAGAGGACCAACGCGACGGGATAGAGCGAACGCTCACACAAGTACGCGAACCGAGCTCGCGACTGTACCTGACCAAAAGGCAGGGATGGGGAAGTCGATGAGAGCTCGAAAGAGGTCTTGGCGCGAGCTAAAGGGCTCGCGACCATACCCAACACAGCGGGAATAGGGGAGAAACAAGTGGCTTGGTGGCTTTAAGTAGGGGTGTTCACGGATCGGATCCGGACGGATCGGATACGGATCCGATCCGATCCGTTCAGAGCGGATTATGGTTTTTAAGATCCGGAACCGAACCGAACATTCACGGATCGATTACGGATCGGATCGGATCGGATCGGATTAGGCGGATTTGACAGATTAAAGAAGGATTATTAAGCGGATTGAGCGGATCGAGCGGATCCGATCCGATCCGATCCGGATCCGGAACCGCCAGATAAGATATTCTCGATCCGGAACCGAACCGAACATTCACGGATGGATCAACGGATGGTTCGGATCGGTTCGGATTGGTCGGATTGGCGGATCGGATGATCCGCTGAACAGCCCTAGCTTTAAGGGATTAAGGGTCGCGACGAAGGGAAAACGATGCACTGGTACGATCTAATGGAAGCTTCCTAACGGCCAGTGACATCACCCACGTCGCCCGAATATACGGAGAGAGCACGTGTCATCATGTTATTGGGGAAATGTCTGCAGCCCCATGATTGGGTGTGGATCCCTATAAATATGAGATATTCATTCATAAATCAGAGAGACAGAGATTGAGAGATTCATTCGTCTAAGGAACACGGAAAACTTAGAAAGGAAAGGTGACTCAGAGCTCTGGAAACAAGGACTCTGTTCTTGCTAGTGCTCGCGAGCACATCTTTCTTCTAAGACTGTGATTCGAGGACAATGATGATCCAAATGGGAATGGACTGAACGTTGCTGCCTTCTCTTTCTGTATATTTGGCTTAATCCTTTACCCCTTTACACACTCTCTTATTCCTGATTCAATTGTTAGCTATTGTTTGCCTCTCCAAGTTAATTAATTGACTGTAACCACAAACCGAACCTACACAATGCTATAAAAAAAAATTGGCTTTTAGCAATAGGTGCTAAAAACGGGAAACTCGGTGTAAGTTACGATTGGCCTTGATTTGCACGTTATGCGTCATCCCAAACAATCAGCTGAGCAAATTAGCGAACATTTGGGGCTGAATGTACGACCAATTAAATTAGCGGAGAGGTTTCTAGAGAGAGAGAGTTTGGTGATGGCGTATGATTCGGCTCTGTTTTTCGGGAACAGATCTGGTCTATTAATGTAGCGGGAATAAGCTTACCACTCTAGTTAGATTCTATAAACTCTGCGCCCACCTCTTTGGATTCCAAGACCGCGTTGTAATTTTTTGTTGTATTTTGTTATTGTATTTTGTAATTCTTAAAAATAGAATTATACTGTCGAGTTCGCAGCCTTCTAGAAAAAGTTCCCAACTGATGTCCGTGGTGCCTCGCCCAGCCAAATCACGATATAATAATTCAGTCAAGCTATAAACTACTGAATTACAAGAAAATTAATCCATTTGTAGGAACAACTAATCAAATGATTAAGAATATGCTAATACTAACTAGTATAATCTTTATTTATCCTATAAAAATATGCGTTTTTGGTCCTACGAGATTAACAACTGGACTCTGCACGAGTTATTCAGGTTACAGTGTTTCACGCAAAATGTTCACATTAGTGTCCCTTGGCGTCCCTAGATAGTGACCCATGATACTTTTTCATCACATGTTAGGGTGGAGTTTACACACTTACTTTAGAATTTACACTAAAAATCAGTCTCAGGCACTACGTGACGATGTCTCAAGTGATTTTCCTTGGATCGGAGATATGTTGGTTTCCTTTATTCCCATTCCCACTTTACTGTCCAGTTTTTTTAAATATTCTTTTCATTTTCCATTTTTTTCGGATACCCTTTGCATTTAACTCTGCAACAAATCTAAGACCACAAAACCAACCATAACTCCTCATATACATGTGGGTCCCACAAACACCCCTCACGTACACGTGAGGCCCACACCGATAAATATGTATGGGACCAATATGTATGTGAGGAGTTGTGGTTGTTTGTTGTGTATGTAGCACAGCTAGGGTTGTCCAGCGGATCATCCGATCCGCCAATCCGACCAATCCGAACCATCCGTTGATCTATCCGTGAATGTTCGGTTCGGTTCCGGATCGAGAATTTCTTATCTGGCGGTTCCGGATCCGGATCGGATCCGCTTGATCCGCTCAATAATCCTTCTTTAATCTGTCAAATCCGCCCGATCCGATCCGTAACCGATCCGTGAATGTTCGATTCGGTTTCCGGATCTTAAAAACCATAATCCACTTTGAGCGGATCGGATCCGATCCGTGGACACCCCTAAGCACAGCAATTAACTCAATGTATGTGTGTAAAGTAGAGCTCTTTCCAAGATAAACCAGAAAAATTAGACAAAATGATCAAAAGTTCGGCTCCCAAACTCAACTATTAGAATGGGTTTGGAATTTGGATGCATATAATTAATATCACACTTTTCAAAATGTTTATCATTATTAGGCCTTGCTTACTTCTCTTGCGTAACAGTAAGGGAGTGATTTTTACCCCCAAATTGTTATCGACACCCCTTTTTTTGTCTTCTAGTTAAATTTTCATGTGTAAAAAGCTCACTAAAAAACAAAAAAGGGGTGTAAATATCAATTAGCAACAGTAATGGCAATGTTTTTGGCCTATTCAAATGGCAATTATTTTACCGAAACCCAACATGTTCCACACAAATTATCCAAACAGTTCATTAATTTAGAAATATTTTCTACAAAATCAGCTCAATTAGATAACTACAAATGCTTTATCCAATGTACCAATTTTCCATTCATATTACACAATCTAGTATTCTGAATCAAAAATCGGTAAAATGGATCAAGCACCTGCCATTTTTAAATTAAACTAATTTTTCTCACTCCAACTCGAAAAAAATATGTAAGATTAATAAACGGTTCAAATTATTTGTGGTACATGGCACCCAAAAAGGGGTCCCGCGCGTGGCCCTGCATCCATCAATGACCGGGATGGGTGCATGCCGGTCTTACCCATAGTCATAGACGAGTTGGTGATTTCGTGTATGCGGTCCTCACTAATATTGGAGTCTAAAATATATTTTACTAATATGTGAAAAAAAATAGGGGCGGAGCGGGTAAACCCGATACCCGATAGGGGCGGGGGTACTCATAAATTACCCGGTCGGATTAGGGGCGGGTTAGGGGGTGGTTTGGAAATTTGAGCCCAATAATTCATAAAAAACTGAACAACAAAACCTAGGGTTCATTATAATACATTATCAGTTTATCACATTACGCGCGAGAGAGAGAGAGAGAGAGAGAGAGAGAGAGAGAGAGAGAGAGAGAGAGAGGGGCTTGGAAACTGAGTCATTGAGAAGAAATCTTGGAACTTGGAAGTTGGAAGAGACAAAGGGGTAGGGACTTGAACTCCACTGCCTTCAGTCAGTCGGCCAGAAACTCCAGAAGAAGTTTGTTTTTTGGAAGTGAAAGTCGAACAACTGATTTGTTTGGCTATCAAGCCAGGGTATGCCTTTTAGCCTTTAGCTTTTTCGGTACTTCACCTACCTTATTTTTATTTGGGCTTTAATTATTTGGGTTTCAATTTGAATTGAACTTGAGTTTTTTTTATTGGCCCAAGTGTTCTATACTTGGGTTTTTTTTTTGGGTTTTTTTTTTGGCATGATGTTCAATTTATTGGGACTTGGGGGTTCAATTTAATTTTGGTAGGGTGTTCAACAGTGGACTATCCAAAAAAATTTACATGTATTCTAAGGAATTTTTTTTTCTTTGGGTGGTCATGTGACCATTGAAGCCACAAGGTGGCGCTGCCCCTGGCAAAGATGATAAAAAAAAAACCCCTTGTGCGGCAAAAAATGGTGCAAAAAATGAAGAAGAAAACAGATGTGAGAAGTAATTTCAGCGAAAGACAAAATATATTCTGGTAAATTTGCCAATATATTCCGGACATCAAATTCTTGGAATGAGAACACTGCGAGCCTTGGGAATTCAAATTCGCCAAGTACGTTGATGTTCGCATTAACTAAAACCTCTCCAGTTTGTTCAATTTCAGTACCCTTAATTTACACCCCAGACGCACCTCTTCAATACATCTCTAACTCATTCCAGAACTTACCACGTAAGAAAAAATACTCGTGTTTCCCGATGCAAAACGTTACAGAAGCTGTGGTGAGGAGTTGAGAATTTACCCTTGAACAATATCCAAAAGGTTATTACAAATATATGATTCCACAAGAACAATACGGTTCATTGTCGTGGCATAAGAAAGAATAAATACAAATATCGAGTTATCATCTTAATACTCCATCCGTCCCTTTTTAAGTGATCCATACGGGAATACGTGCGATTTCAGACTCCTAAAAAACATATTTCTCTATATAACTTTTTAATTTGTTTTATACCAAATTAAAGTGCTCATTGAGTACTTTAATTTAGTGCAAAAAAAATTTTAAAACGATAAGCAAAAGTACATTTTTAAACGTCCGCAAAAATACACGTTTCCCAAGTGGATCACTTAAAAAGGGACAGAGGGAGTATTTAATACTGAGAGAGGCTCCATTTAGAGTAATTTACAACCAAGATTCTCATTAAAACGCTCATAATTCTTACAAGAAAGCTTGTACTATTACAAAAACGGCCTAGTAATTAAAGTTGTTGCTAATCTACTGCACTAATGTTGCAATAATCCTGAGGTAATTAAGGTCGGACAAGAGCCTAATGATTGAACTTGAGGTGATGTCACAGGCTCCGAACTACCGATGCAGCTCCGCTCGCCTGATCAGTATCAATGGCCTTCTTGTCCATCCACACACCATTCTCGTCACACGGGAAGTCAGTGAGCATGGGGCATTCTACTTTGTGCAAGTAAATTAGATCCGGAAATAAACTCATCAATTCTCCCCAATCCATCCTTAGTTCACTCAAGTACTTCAAATGCAATACCTTAACTCCATTCCACCTTTGCCTGCCATAGATATTCCGTAGAGAACATATATTTCCTCCTCTTATGTAGAGTTTCTTTAGTTCCACTAGAACATGACATGACATACAAAAGGGTAGCCTCGTCTCAGGGAAACCCTGAAGGACTAGTTTCTGCAGCTTTCGAATAAACCATGGATAATCAAAACGAGATTCAAATCCTTGCAACATCAACATATTGACGGATGATTCCAAATGGTTGCGTGACCCTCCCCAAGATATTGTGAACTTTTGCAAGCCTGTAAATCCACGACGGCACTCCTCCGCAAGTAAATCTACACTATTTGTGTTGAGATTCAGTTTTCTCAACTTCGGCAATTTAGACAGATCGAAAAGAGTACAGGTCTCTTCTTCGTAGTTTAAATCTGGAACAAAGAATCCCTTAAGCACTTCAAGGTTTGATAGCTTAGCAAGACTCTTGGGCATATGTTGCAAAAGGTAACACTCAGACATGTCCAAGTGTGTTAATTTGTTCAGCGAACTAATCCAATCTGGAATCACCTCAAGGTTGTGACAGGCTCTAAGGTCAAGGATCTTCAGCAAAGTGCACTCTTTAATGAACGAAGGAAGCTCTGTAATCAAAGAAATTCCCCGGAGACTAAGAAATGTCAGTCGCGTTGTAATCTTCAGTCTATTGAGAAACTTGGTATCTGCAAATTCGATGTGGTGCATCGATGAAGTCTGCCACCTTCCGAGGTAAAGAATTTTGAGATTTCTTGTTTTTTCAAATTCTTCTGGCCAATCATCAATAATAGCTGCACCGCTATTTATCAAGCAGTTTTTGAAGTCTGAATCATCAAACCCAACCGCCAAAAATTGATTTGAGGAACTGTCCACCAGATAACATGAGTTCTGCTGGCATAGTTCTTTGGTTAAAGAAGAACGAAGGGAATGGCTCATCATGCAGCAGTTCGCCACCAAACTGCACTTTTGGGAGACGGGTTCAATGAAGCCCTCAGCAATAAGCTTATCAAAGATCTCATTCGCACAATCCTCATCAATGTTTTCAATGCCATATGGATGTGCCATCCACAAGTAAATCATAACCCTTCTTGTTATGATTGCCCTTGGTGGGAACCAGAAGAAACACATCATGTACCTCCGCAATTCCGGGGGAAGGGCAAGGAAAGCTTCCAATAAGCCTTTAGAATCAATGGCGGGCTCAAACTTTTGCTGCTTGTACAATTTTCGCATCATCTCGTCGCTGGCTTTGTTCACGTTAGGCCATCGATTTTTCTGATGTGGGTTGGAATCACCAGAACGTATTTTAAGCTGCGAAGGAATCTGGGACTTCAACTTCTTGACAGCCATTTTGAGTTCGTCAAGCTCCATCTCACTATTCTCTCTTGTTTGCAGATCCTGAAGCTTCTCACAAGCCCGGTTGATTTGCATATCCAAATCTTCCACATACTTCTTGATCTTTGCAGAGGCCTCCTTCATGAAAACAAGATCTTGACAGATCATGTTAGGAAGGGCAAGAGGTCCACTGTTGTTGTTGTTGTTGTTGGGCCTGGTGGTTATTTCGCCACCGGAGGCAGTGTTATGGTCGTTGTGCCCAAGTGGGTTCGATTGGGGTTTGGAGACCTTTGCCTTCAGTTCTATGACAGATCGTGCCTTGGCTTTGGAACGAGAACTAGAATTGTTGATGGATGGAT